>CALYLW010000648.1:87500-134992 GCA_944989445.1 Ampullaceana balthica | reverse complement strand
GTATGGCATCTGTCCGTCTACGAAAGACGATAGATTTATCTTTATTATCTGCAGCTCTTGGTGTGGCTGATGAGACCAATCCTTGAGTGGCAGTCTCTTCTGCATGACACACACACGAAAGCAGTGGGGCAGTGTTTCCTGGCCTTTCTCCTCGCTCTTTTCCCGACTGCTTCTGCCCTAGTTTGCTCCTCTGCTCTTAGTGATCCTTCTTTCACTATAGCCCGCCACATGGACCTATCCTCTGCCAGGTTTTCCCAGTTTTGTATATCAATGTTGGCTACTTTCATGTCTCTCTTGCATATGTCCACGTATCTGAGACATGGCCGACCAACCGACCTTTTCCCTGTCGCCAGCTCGCTGTAGAGCACATCCTTGGGTATGCGACCACTTTGCATCCTCTTGACGTGTCCAAGCCAACGGAGGCGTCTTTGGCTTAATATTGCTGCAATACTACTCATGCTTGCTTGAGCCAGGACCTCTGTGTTGGGGACTTTCTCTTGCCATTTGATGTCTAGGATGCGGCGCAGGCATCTGAGGTGGAAGCTATTGAGCCTTCTTTCATGCCTGGTATAGGTGGTCCAAGACTCGCATCCATAGAGGAGTGTGCTCAGTACGCAGGCCTGGTATACCTGCAGCTTAGTCCTTGCTGTGAGTTTGGCATTGGACCAGACTCTTTTGTACAGTCTAGCCATAACAGTTGCTGCCTTCCCTATCCTGCTACTTATCTCATCTTCCAGTGAGAGGGTGCTCGAGATGTTCGATCCCAGATAAGTAAAACTGTCAACAGCATCCAGGTTGCAGTCATCAATGGTGATAGTCGGGAGAGAGGCAGCATCCTGTGCCATAATGTTGGTTTTCTTTATACTTATGGTCAGGCCAAACTCTTTGCAGGCAGCGGAGAAGCTGGATACAAGGTTCTGCAGGCCGTCTGCTGTGTGGGATATTAAGGCGGCATCGTCTGCAAATAAGAGCTCGCGCAGCAAAATCTTCCTTATTTTGGTCTTGGCTTTAAGTCGGGCAATATTGAATAATCTCCCGTCAGCTCTGGTGTGTATGTATATCCCCTCGCTGTTGTTCTTGAAGGCATACTGGAGTAAGATGGAAAAGAATATTGCGAATAGAGTAGGTGCCAACACGCAGCCTTGCTTTACTCCACTACTTACTGGGAAAGCCTCGGAGGTGGCACCGTTATAGCACACTGTGCCCTGCATGTTTTCGTGGAATTGCTTGATGATGTTAAGCAGATGTGTAGGGCAGCCTATTTTTACTAAGATCTGAAAAAGGCCGCTTCTGCTGACAAGATCAAAAGCTTTAGTTAGGTCGACGAACGCGATGTATAGAGGCATATGTTGCTCCCTGCATTTCTCCTGCAGCTGGCGCAGAGAGAAGATCATGTCTATGGTTGATCTTCCGGCTCGAAAGCCGCACTGTGATTCTGGGAGTACACGCAATGCTAGGGTCTGTAGGCGTGTCAATGCAACTCGGGCGAAGGCCTTTCCAACTATACTGAGGAGAGAGATTCCACGATAGTTGTTGCAGTCACTCTTGTCTCCTTTATTTTTATACAGTGTAACGATGTTGGCATCTTTCAACTCCTGTGGTATCTGCCCCTGTTCCCAGCACAGAGTGAGGAGGTCATGCAAAGGCTGTAAAAGTATTTCTTTTCCACATTTGAGAACTTCTGGTGGAATTCCATCATTACCAGGAGCTTTCCCGCAGGCTAGGCAATCTATGGCTCTACTTAGCTCGACCATTGTGGGTAGGCTACCGAGCTCTTCCATGACCGGCAGGTCTGGGATATCGTCCAGGGCAGCAGTTGAGACATGGTTTATAGTTGCGTACAATTCCAGGTAGTACTCGATCCACCGTTTGAGTTGCTTGTCCCGATCAGTGATAATTTCCCCTGCTTTTGACATTAAGGGTGCTGTCTTGGAGGTCAGAGGGCCTGTTGCTTGTTTTATATTCTCGTACATAGCCTTTGTATCGCCTCTATCAGCAGCTGACTGTATGCTGGAACTTAGATTGAGCCAGTACGTGTTAGCGTAGTGGCGAGCTGCCTGCTGGGCATTTTTCTTGGCGCTCTTAAGGGAATGTAGAGTTTCTGGGCAAGGCCTGTCTTTATAGGCTAAAAGAGCCTTTCTTTTTACATCGGTGACATGCTTCATTTCCTCCCAATGGGCCTCAAACCAGTCTGCACTTTTGCGTTCTCTCTTGCCGAATGCCGCAATAGCTGAGCCATATATGGTGTCCCGCAGATGTGACCACTTGGACTCAATAGTGTCTACTGGTGGCATTTGTACAAGAGCTTCTTTTAGTCTCTGGGTGTATTCTGCTGTTCTCTCTGGATTCTTGGTGGAGCAGATGCCTATGCGTGGTTTTCCCTTGTTTTTGTTGCGGTACAATTTCTTTGGCAGTAACCTTACCTTGCTAGCCACTAAGGAGTGATCTGTGTCGCAGTCTGCACTGTGGTAACTGCGTGTGAGGAGGACACTGGCCAGCTGTGTGCGTCTTGTGATGATGAGATCTAGTTGGTGCCAGTGTTTAGAGCGGGGATGCCTCCATGACACTTGGTGGATTGCTTTGCAGTTGAAGAAAGTATTTGTGACACATAGACCATGTAAGCAGCACATCTCTAGTAATCTCTGCCCATTTTCATTTAGCCTGCCTCTTCCAAAATAACCAAGGCAAGTTGGCCAGGCCATGTGATCACTTCCAACTCTTGCATTGAAGTCACCAAGGAGGTAGATTGCTTCATTGGTGGGTATGCTGGCTAGTGTTTGATTGAGATCATCATAGAACTGCTCTTTAGCTTCTGAGCTCGAGGATAAGGTTGGAGCATAAGCACTGATGATGTTGGCTAATCCTGAGGATGTAGATAGTCGTATTGTTAGTATCCTGTTAGTGCCCTTTGTTGGGGGTTCTATGGAGGAGCAGAGTCCATTTTTTATGGCAAAACCAACCCCATGTTGCCTTGGTGTGTCCATTGGTCCACCCTGCCAGAAGAAAGTGTAGTTGCATTCTTTTATGGTACCACTTTCTGGGAGTCTAGTCTCCTGAAGGCAGGCAATGTCGATGTTTAGTCTGGCAAGCTCCCTGTCAATGATGGCTGTCTTCCTGGCATCATCAATAAGCTGCAGGTCGGCAGTAATGCCTGGACACATAGTCCTAACGTTCCAGCTTGCTAGGCGAAGAGCTGGAGTCTTCTTATCTTTTGTTTTATTATTTCTAGGTGCAGGATTTACTGGCCTACTTGTTGAGAAGTTCCTCTGAGCTCCACGCACCCAGTGGAGCAGGTAGGCCATGGCGGGATAGCACCTTATTGGCTGGGGGCTGCCCAGCTTGAGGCGGGCGGTAGCGATCCATTGAGACATGGTGATCTCTCCCACCGTCAGAAGCAACCCCTGGCGCCTAGCTCTACGCCAATTGAGCTATGGCTTATAACCGGTAAACTGCTGCTTCCCGTGTTGTGTTCACACCTTGCGGCGATGCTGGAGTGTCCTCTCCAGTAAAGATAAAGCCTGGGCGTGTTACTATGGAGAACCAGCTGCTGCCCAAACAGCAGATCCCCCCTCTCCACGCCAATGGTGGATCCAATGGAACGACTAATGTCGATACGGCTTGGCACCATTCGCGTCGCAGGAGCTGCCGGAATGCAATTTGTTTCAGTAGCAGACCGCCTTAGGAGCTCCACTTCCTGATTTTCTGTCGGGGTTTACTCCCCTAGCCTTTCCCATGAGGGTTTAGCCGCAAGGCAGCGGAGGTTTAGAATAAGAGTTTCCCTCTCCTAGATGAGCTACCGACCATGGTTAACGAGCCTCATCTACCCGAAGCTACTGGTTTTGAGGCGCCAGTTGACCGCCTTCATCCCTTCTCCTGTTAGTAACAACATGGTCCGCCGGGCTTTTGTGTGAGCCACGCGAGAAGGCCAGGAGCTGGATTTTGGTTGACAGAGGCATTAAGAGACGCAAGCCTTTTAGGGCATTTCTAGAGGAGTGGATGCTTATCTTCCACCCCCCGCCCTGGCAATGACAACCTTGGACCTTGGTATACACAGTGCTGTATTCACCTATAAGCTACAGCGTAATACTTCCACTATCGGGAACCCCCACAAATCGTGTGAGTAAGTTACTGTCGTAAACACTTACATGTTTTGTGATTGGTGCAACATCTTTTTAGTTCAAAGTCATAAAAAAACTCTTTAGACCATAGAACAGTTTTGATAACATATCTTACAAAGAAACGTGGCTCCACCTATGGCGGATTAAGGGGGGGGGGCTGAACGGTTTAAAGCCAGGGACCCCCGATGATTTAGGGGCCCCCAAATTTAGTCTAATTTATAATAAAGGTGGACAAATGTTTGCATGAATCCCTAAAAATACCATACATTAAGTAAATAAATAAAATCTTATCTCTTAATCTGATCGCTATTCGGACCCGATAGCCTCAGTATCGAAACACTAGATTACATTAAAAGCCATTTAAAATCAATAATTCTAAAAGTAAACAAAACAATTGCTATCTACAAATTGCTGCTAAAATTACGGGAGTCGAACGAAAAGAGATGTTTGAAAGATTCCTTCTGCAACATTGTTCTAAATATTATTAGCTATCGTTTGGCGTTTTTTTTCAACCCGATAGTTGTTATGGTTGCACAGAAATTAACCCCAAAAAAAATGTATTTTCAAATTTATTAAATTTTATTTTCCAGAGAATCCATTATACCTTTTAGGAAATGTTTTGGCCCGTGCACATCCTTGAGACCTCCATTACATATTTTCAAGAAGACCTGAACCCTCTATCTGGTATGGTTCAGGAGGAGTTGCTTGTGCAAGCTCAAACTGACACGACATATATTTCAAATATATAAACGAAATTTGTCCCATGAGAAATTGCGTTAAAAATGCTTATTTACATTGTCTTTGTTGTTCACATTGCTGTGTAATTTATGCTAATTGTAGTATTCTTCAATGATGACAAAAATATTGATGTCCATAAAATGTGTTACTACTCATGTATAGATTTTATATTTAATTTTACTTTAATAGTTTATTTCTATCCAAGTTCCTATTTCTCCTGTTTGTAATATATTTTATCTTTAAAAACTTCGATAATTACTTTTCAAATTCATCTTTTTCTTCCGGAAAGTCTAAACAATCGCGTCTACTCTTAAATGTAAATAAATATCCCACCTAGTAAAAATGTGCAGTTGTTTTAATCACCAATCATTACCTACACGCATTGAATGCAGTTACTAATGCATTTGTCTCTAAATAAATTTAATTTTATGCCACCTGCCCCGTTTACATTTAAAACAAAACATTTTCTAAGTGCGACACGCAAATGATATACGTCGTTTCACCAAATCGTATATTAAAATATAAGTTTGAATATGTATCTGCCCTTAAAACTATTTTAATATGATTTCAATATTTTACTCACAATGATTGGACTTAAAATTTAACCTAAATGTTTAACTTACATTTTGACAAAAACATATGAACAGTTGCTAAGCCAGAGTTAGTGCCACCAATATTAGGTATATATTATTAATGCATGCCCCAAACAATGACAAGTAACCTACAAATGGCCACAATGGTGCCCCTCTATATACTTATAAATTTCCCCCTCTTTATACTCATAAACGTACCCCTATATATACTTATAATTGTCCCCCTCTATATAAATATAAATGTGCCCCTCTATTTACTTATAAATGTGACCCTCTATATTCTTATAAATGTACCACATCTATATACTTATAAATGTGGCCCTCAATATACTTATAAATGTACCCCTCTATATACTTATAAATGTGCCCCTCTATATACTTATAAATGTCCCCCTCTATATACTTATAAATGTCCCCCTCTATATACTTATAAATGTCCCCCTCTATATACTTATAAATGTCCTCCTCTATATACTTATAAATGTACCACCCATTAGCCTCACTGTTACTCAGTTCATATTATTCCCATCTTTAATTAGTTTTCTTCTTAGAAAGCCGGGTGAGTTCTTTTTATTCCATCTTTTCCTTTGTGGCAATATATGAAAGTAATCGCTCCTAAACAATCGCACGTACTATTGAAACAACTAAACTACAAACCACAATGTTAAAATAGTGTACGCAGTATTTTAAAATAGATGTAAGTAGCGAAGAGAGAAGTTTGAGGTTTCAGCGGCAACCACCTCCCCCCCCCTTCAAACCGCTTTAAAAAAAAGATGTCAACAATTTTTTGTGTGGTAATAGTCAATTAATAAAGCTTTAATTTATTGTTTTGATTATAAAATTTACTTGTGTAAGATAGGAAGTACGACTTCTCATAAAAACATCAAATCTGCCAACACTTGTGTAGAACAAAAGTAATGACATCAGTTACCTATATAAACGTTTTGCTTTATTCCAAATGTTACCCAAACTGTAATGTTGTGCAACAAAGAAAGGATCATCTCATAGTTACCCAAACTGTAATGTTGTGCAACAAAGAAGGGATTATCTCATCGACTTACTCAGGGGAAAATCCCTTGTGTAGTGTTTTGAGAAGTTGTTTGATGAGGCAATTCTGACGCATATTGTCCGGCAGACTGAAACTTATGCCACACAGAAAAACGTCCACCAGTTTTTCATGTAAAATGATTGTTCAGAAAGTTTACTGGCATTCTTCTCTTCACTGGGTATCACGCTCTTCCTCAAAAACAATTATACTGGTGTGAAGATGAAACATTTACTGTGTGAAGTGAAACAATATGGTGTGAGTGCATATCTGTGTGAGTGAAAACGGATGTGCATGTGAGTGAGTCGGAACAGGTACCTGGAAATAAAACGATATCTCCATATCAGTGACAATTCTGACCTGGAAGCCATTCCAGCAAATGAAAGAGAAAAGCTCTTCAAAATTCGACCTCTTTTCGACAAAACTCAACGAAATCTGGAACTGGTCACTACATTGAACGTACGGAAGTGGGAAAACAAAGGAAGTGTGATGTGTGCAAGAAGAATGCAAGAAAGCAGTGCCATCAAATACAACGTTGGACTACATGTTGAGTGTTTTCCAGGATGGCATGAAAACAAGACAGCATATGTCATGATCCCCAATTGGGACTGGACCAAATATTGGACTTTTAGGAAAAATACCACTGGTGTGATGCAAAATACAAGTTTTCCTTAAATAATTTGATCTTAATTTATACCAATAAGCTAAAATATTCGGAAAAATTGGCTGTTAATGGGTTAAGTAGGGTTTATTGATCATTAATTCAAATTCAAATGTTTTTTGTAAATTTGAAGTAAGTAAAAGATGTAAATATTGTTATTGACTATTTACTATTATGAAGTAAATTAACAGGCAATTGTTCTTAGTTAATAATATTAAAAATTTGTTTTTAAAAATAGTCTTTTATAGATAATTTTTGATGTAATTTAAAAGAAGGATTTTCTGATGTGTATTTCTTTAAAGAAAAAAAATCGAAAATGTCAAAAACATAATAAAAATTTAAAAATTAAAAAAAACCGCTATCTGACTTTATTTTTTCATCTGACAATTTATAGATTATGTCTCAGATAAAAATTTCATAAGAAAATATATTATTGTATCATACATGAAATATGAAATTCAGTAATTTATATGATTTCTTTAAAAGAAACAATTAAAAAATAATCTACTTATACGACTAAAGCCTACTGTAAATGTGAGTTTAACCGCTGCTGATAAGATATGTCAGGAAACTTCGATTAAATGTTATAAGTAAATGCAACAATTGTTCTTAACGTCTCAAACTGTGACTTATGTTTGAGATTTATGGACGGAAATGATCCTTCCTGACATTGGACATTTGATTGTATGTAGTTACTAAACTATCGTAAAAACTCGAATGTATCGCTAGTGTGTTTATAATTTATGCAGTCTATGTAAGCTGTAAACACTTGCTATTTTTTCTTATTATTTTTTTTACTTTTGAAAAAGTTTATTTTTAAAACAAAACTCATGAAATCTTAGATGCATTTATTTGTTATCAATTTAGGTGGTTTTTAAAAAAATATATATACAAATGTACACAAGCCATAAAATTATTCTTAACTATAGAAATGAATACATACTATTTTTTAGAGAATACGTTCCGCACATTACTGAAATAAATCATTTTGAACGTGCATCAATATTGAGTTTCACGCAAACCTTGCACTTTAAATCACCAGTTCTAATGTACTGAATATGAATTTGTGTTGACAAACTGAGAAAAGTAGAGAAATGTTAAAATTGTTATTAAAAAAAAATCTACATAATGCAATTTAAAATCCACGAGGCTCAACATGATCAACTTGTGTGTAGAGAAATTTTTCATTGAATGTAAATTAAAAAACACGCAGTGAAATATTAAATTACAAAATTAATTAAATTTAAAAATCATATTTATTAAAAAAACATTGAAACAATGACTTTCATTCATCGGCTTTAATTTACATATACGTAATATTGTTTTACAGAATAATACACCTTAAGTCGCTACCAGCGGTAGGTTTTTCAACTTATATCTAGGTTTTTTCGACCTTGTCTAGGTTTTTTATTTTAAAAATAGCCATAATCTATGTTTTTCTTTAAAAAAATAAATAAACGATGTTAAAGTATAGAAAATAATAAATATGTGCAATTAATATCCTAAATAAATTCGGTTTTTCAAAAATAGTATTAAGCATTGGGTAGCAACAGTTTTTTCAGTCACTCTGTCATGTTACATTATGATATCTATGGCTTTATCCCACAAAATGCGAAAGGTGGCGCTGCTGCGGTCCCATCTGTCTGGAGAAATTTGGTAAAATATAAAACAGTTGGAATGAGCCAAAATATTCAATTTTATTAGACTTCGTGACAAACTTAACAGCTCTACCATTTGCTTATGCCTGCGTTGAGAGAATATTCTCCCACGTATTCATGGTATAATCCAAAGATAACGTAATACAACCTTCAGATAGACATAGTTAAAATAACTCTTTTCTTATTCCATATACAAGAACAAACACATACAAATTTTCGTTCTTTCCGTCCGGAATTTGGACGTGGAATGGGTTACCTGATCAAACGAGGAGAAACAAAACTCTATCAACATTTCAAATTCAAATAAAAATAAAAGACGTGACATAAACAATGGTTAAGAGCAGGACTCAATAATCTTCTGTATAAGAGGAGCGTCTGTAATAGATTAAATAAGAATGATTCCTAGAATACTGATAAGATTATCATTTATAAAGAAGATGACATAAGTGATGAATAAATGCAGATGTATGTATATTTTACAAATATTTATGCATAACATACTGGTACCTTAGGGGCCGTCCATAAATGACGAAATGCATCTGTGGGGAAGGGGGGGGGTCATATTTTAGTGATATGTGTGACAAGGGGGAGTGGGGTGCTTAAGAACTGTGACGTCACATAAAAAACACGCAACTTGAAACGAAAGTTCCACTTAAATATTTGAACATTTGATTGTTTAAAATTTAGTTAATGAAGTTTTAAATGGATTGGCGTGAGTTACGATATTAGACTGCAGCTCACACTAAATACAATGATTTGAAACAATCTAATTTTCAAATAGGAAATAGGACCTTTTTTTTGGGGGGGGGGAGCTTTATGACGTCATATTTTTTTATTTTTAGCGTGTCTAGGTTTTTTCTTTCGGATCTAGGTTTTTTTCGACATGTTGGCTAGGTTTTTCCCAAAATTGTCACTGGCAGCACTGCATGTCACCTAGATGTAGCACGTTCAGAAGGCGACCAATTTTATCCAAGTGGCACGCCACTTGACTTCGATCTCTATAATGTGGGATAAAAATGTCATTGAATTGTTAGCACTCCACAATCCCCATATTTCCTAGTTCAGGCTATTTATACATATTTGAACTTTTATACAATTAGTACATTCATGGCAAAAACTAAGGACTTACATAATAACTTTGTTGTTCACATAGCTACATAATTTATGCTAATTGTAGGATTCTCTAAGTGTGACAATATTGATGTTCTTAAAACAAATTGATACTTCACTTACATTGGTATTTTTTAACGATTTTTGTTAACAGTAGCAAAAGTTAGTTTAATTTATTTAATATTACCCTGCATGACAGTAATGAACTTAACGTAAAGCCAGTTTGAAATATTCTACTTGTTGCATTCATCCATAATGACAATTTAAAATCAAACCAGTTTTAAATAAGTTTAATACTAGGTAAATAAATTGAAATTGTTAATTAAAAAATCATAAACAAAATGTAATCTTAAATAGTATTAAATCAGCGCAAACCGACGGAAAATAAATAGTTTATTTTAGTAATTAAAAAGGCTGATGTTAACTTTATTCTGATAATGAAGTTTATGTCATTGGTCGTGGATAATAAACTCGTTCTTAAATATAGTGGCTAATGACAATTGTTGGGTCTTATAATGAAGTTTGTGTCATTGGTCGTGGATAATAAACTCGTTCTTAAATATAGTGACTAATGACAATTGTTGGGTCTTATAATGAAGTTTGTGTCATTGGTCGTGGATAATAAACTCGTTCTTAAATATAGTGGCTAATGACAATTTTTGGGTCTTATAAGGAACTCACTATAACAAATAAAACTGTAAGAATAAGGCTATCTATATAAAATAGATATAATAAAAAAAGCCCAAACATTTTAATGTAAAACATTGTTGATAAATACTCCTTAAACAAACCATAAAAACTTACCAATATAACTGATACAGCTGTGTGTAATATCAGCTACGTAACAATAAGCTTTTTTGTTCGTGTTAAAGCCAATTTGAATGTTGTGTGAATGAAACAATTTAAATGTTATTATATTATGTATTGGGCGTGATAGAGTGACTCGCTCGTTTACACGGTCACACGATCTCAACTTGGCCTCAGGGATTTTTGTTTTTAGAACTGATACAAAAGTTATATTTTATAAATACATGTATACAACAATGTATTTGTATACAAATGTATATTTAATATATTAAAGGACAAACATGGCTGCTAAAGCACGTGACTAATATGACGAGAATGTTCCTCGTCGATGACGACGTACAAACAACACAGCACACATATTTAATTTACACAACACAACTACAACACACACATATTTAATTTACAAACAACACAGCACACATATTTAATTTACAAACAACACAGCACACATATTTAATTTACAAACAACACAGCACACATATTTAATTTACAAACAACACAGCACACATATTTAATTGACTAAAAAGAAAAGTTAATTACAACCGTCACTCACTATTTAATGAGTTTGATTACGTTCATGTCTCGACATATCCTTTTATTTCCAGATTCTGTTTTCACTCAGCTAAAAATAATATATAATTTGGGCTGCTTAAATTTTGTAATAGCAAACGCACAATCTTAGTAACACCGAAGTAATGGTAATCTATAACACAACAGATACTGTATAAAAAAGAATAAAACCGCAAGTCAATTAAATCTAATATCTAGTATATAGATATAATAACAAAGGAAGACATATTGAATAGAGAAATAAATAGAAAAACTGCAACATCTAAAGACAGTTTCCTATAAATAAGCAGAGCCAGAAAAAAGTAACAAATAAATATGTTTTAATATGCGCATACTGTAAGGATATCTCTGGTATGTTCTTCCATAAGATTGTGAATGTTGGACAATAGACAAAGAAGCAAGGAAAATATTGGATGCATAAGAAATGTTGTTTCTAAGAAGCTTTATGACTATGTCATAAAAGGAAAACAAACCAAATACTGAATTGCTAAGTACAACATGTGCCCAAAGATCAAGCATATAAAACAATGAGAAGTACAATGAAATTTGTATCATGGTTAATAAGAAATATGGAATAGCAACACTAGCTTTAGGACTAGCTTTAGGCTAGTGTGTTTTTAGTTTATGCAGTTTAAGTAAGCTGTCAACTCTTGTTAGCGTTGTATATTCAACGAGACGACCCGCGACGTAGCATACGCCGCAAACTTGCTCATGGAGAGTTCTTTTACCCCTTTAATGCACTTTTTTAGGGCGCCCACGGTGCCGACCTTTTTCAAAACCCAACTAACCTGTCCTTGTTTGATCAATACGAAATATTAAACTTTCTGAAATGCACACAAAGTAATTTATAATAGGGGTTCCCTTTTCCAAAATTAAAATATCAGCGAAAACAATGACGTCATATAATATTTTTTTTACAGCGAATATTTAATTTGCACACCTTTTGATGCATCGGTGCAGTAATTTGGTGCGCTGCTTTCTAAAATTAGTATCTGTTGCACATGCATCTTCTTGTTGCCTCGCAGGGTCCGACCACGAAGAGAATTATATATATATATATATATATATATATAAGATTATTACTTTTGTAAAATTCCTTAGAAAATAAAACTACGAAATATTTTATGCATTCCATCGTAACAATTAAGCATTTTAAGATGTACATAAACATAGATATGCAGTATAAAAAATGAGGAAATTGCATTATTTTGGGAAAAACATGTTATATGTACCAATTTATATAATCAATTTGGACTTGCATTAAATTCTTTTTTCCCGTCAGTGACGCACCACAAAGAACCGGTGCTGATGTATTTAATATGACTTTGGGTTAACAAAACTAAGAAGTGAAGAAAAATTAGAATCATAATTATAAAAAAGCTATGAAATTGTAATTAAAAATCTATGATACATTACATTAATTATGTGTGTTTTATAAATATTTCATTAAATGTAAATTAAAAATACGTATAGAAATATAAAATTTAAAAAAAATAATGAATTTTAAAATTATTTTATATTTTAAAAAATGCAACTATGAATTTTTTTACGACTATAATATAAATGTATGTTTTGTTGTTGTACAGAGTTGAAACTTACATTTCTAATTTTTTTACGTAGTGTTAACTTGCACGGTATCATACCGTGTAAGTTATTTTTATCTAAGTTACACGGTATTTGCACACGTGGTCTCATGATTAAGAGTTGGACTGGTAAACGGAATGTAGAAGAACAGGCATGGGTTAGATTTTCGGTTGAGACTAATATTTTTTCTTTTTTTACAATTCTTATAATTACGATTAAATTATATCTTTTACTTTGAGGGTCAGGGTTAGAGTTAGTTGTCTATTTTTTACATTAAAATAGAAAAACAGATATATTGAAATCAATTTAAAATTCTTATTATAATTACTATTAAATTAGATCTTTTAGTTTTAGGGGAAAGGTTAGTTGTCTATTTTTTACATTAAAATAGTAAAACAAATACAGTAATACAGGGACTAAAACTAATTAAATCAATTTAACATTCTTATAATTACAATGTAATTATTAGTTTTAGGGTCAGGGTTAGGTTTAGTTGTCTATTTTTTACATTAAAACATTACCGTACCGTGCAAGTTATTTTTTAAATAACTTACACGGTATCATACCGTGCAACTTAACGGCCCCATTTTTTTATATACGGCTTCTCTATATCCAAGTGGCACGCCCCTTGACTTCGATCCCTATAATTGGGGATACAATGTCAACGAATTATTGCTAGTATTCCCCTATCCCCTTTGTTTTTAGCTAAAACAATTTATAAATACTATTCCGTTTATACAATTTGTACATTTATGGGCAAAACATTATTGCATATTAACCTTATCCTCACTGTTGACATAGTTACATCATTTCTTCTAATTGTAGGATTCTCTCATGTTGACAACAATATTAATGTTCTTACAATATTTGTTACTGCACGTGTACTCATATCATTTGTTCGACCCTAGGACGTTTCAACCACTGTCGGTTCGACCACGGACCTTTCGACTCCGGGCAATTCCACCCCGGACAGTTCGACCACCGGACGTTTCGACCCAAGGACGTTTCGACCCATTCGTATCTACACCGTAGTAATTGTTTTCTTTTTTTATAAATATAATAATAATAATAATAATAATAAACTGATTATTTATATAGCGCTGTATCCCAGTAATGAACTGGGCTCACAGCGCTTTACATGAAAGAAATAACATACCTATAAGTATTAAATTAACTTTCATATCACAACAAACACACAAAATTACAATACATTATACATAAGCTACGTTAATCATTTACAAGAAATGTTGTTTCATCAATTTTGAAAATAAATATACTTTTTAAAAGTTATTATTTTAAAATTAATTGTTGGTATGAAATAGTTGAACTTAATATAATTATACATTGAAAATTAAATATAGTTTAAAATAGTTGTTTGTATATACACCACCGACCAGTCATCATTCAACGCGAATTCATGATTGTGATAAATGCGCCATTCCTCTGAGATGGAAAGTCATTCCAAACATATCCAACTCCACCCCCACCCCGTCCGATGTAATCAGACAATAAAGAGGCAATGTGGTCAGATAGTCCTTTCTAAGGGTGCCTAAATTATCTCTGTGGTCAGATAGTCCTTTCTAAAGGTGCCTACATTCTCTCTGTGGTCAGATAGTCCTTTCTAAAGGTACCTACATTCTCTCTGTGGTCAGATAGTCCTTTCTAAAGGTGCCTACATTCTCTCTACCTCCACTCACTATTTTTACCTACCACTTAACTCTCGCCAGCACACGGTGTGATGTAGTGGTCACTGAGTTTAGCCTTTGTAACATGTCATCATGAAACCCCTGGACAAAATGTAAACAACAATGACGTAACGTTCAGTCAGGTCATACGGGCCCAGCAGCTTGAATGCTATTGTCTGCTAGGCGGCGGTATTAACTATTGACATTTATTAACTTTATATACTCAAAACTTTTATGTCTTTTTAAAAGCATTATGTCTGCAAGAAAGGTCTTCACGTGTTAAGAAACACAAGAAACAGAAGTGAATGGAAGGGCGCGGTTTTGTAATGGTTTCATCGCCTGCGATGTGCGTCGTTTAGCATGTCGACATCTTTAAAAATTAAATTAAAATATATAATTTTAAAAGAAAAATGACACAACGTTCATTTATTTTTGTTATCACAGTGAAAATCATTGAACGACTCAAATATAGACATTTTTAAAACCCACTAATAAATTAGGGCCTTTTTAAGTGTGTATAGGAATGGAGATTCTCTTTTTAAGTTTTTTTTCATAATATACCAAAATTATTTTTAAAAGATTATTTTAAAAAAATAAAAAGGATAAATAAAAAACATTTGATGGTGTAGAAGTGAAAGGGTCGAAACGTCCTGGGGTCAAACCGAACGGGGTCGAACTGTCCGGGGTATAATCGCCCGGGGTCAAATCCTCTGTTATCAAACCGTCCGTGGTCGAACCGAACCGGGTCAAAACGTCCGTGGTCGAACCGAACTGGGTCGAAACGTCCTGTGGTCGAACTGGCGGGGTCAAAACGTCCGTAATTCTTCTAGAACATACCCGGTGCTATTCTAGCTTAGGCCAAATTATAACCCTTCCAATCCAGAATATCCTTTTTGATAACTTACGTATAAAGTAATAAAAAAGGTGAATGACTATTTACACATGCTATTGATGTAACTTTGTAAGGAAGTTAGTCTGTTTTCTCAATCATTATTTGGAGCTATTACTTATTACCTAGGAATTTTCATTAATATAATCAGCTTTGTAAAAGGAAGAAAAAATATTCCACATTAATTAGGGGCCTCTTTTGTTGCTTTTCAAACAAGACAAATTATGTTAATAATATTCTTATAAAACATCTGAAATTGAAAAAAGAGCATGCAACTTAGACATGACATTGTTTTATTTGGATTCAGTGTAGTCCTATTAGTACAAAAATGCTTTCAATTAATTGACATTATGTCCCTAAATCTAGAGATCGAGGTCACGTGGTATGCCACTTTGTTAGGTATAACTGTTGTATGGCTATTGCATGGCGTTATCTGTATAACAATTAGATATACATATATCTTACAATTAACATGTTAATTGCATGTCGTTATCTGTATAACAATTAGATATACATATATCTTACAATTAATATGTTAATTGCATGGCGTTATCTGTATAACAATTAGATATACATATATCTTACAATTAATATGTTAATTGCATGGCGTTATCTGTATAACAATTAGATATAAATATATCTTACAATTAATATGTTAATTCCCACGTTTCGGTAATTTTAAATGCATTCGATTTTTAAATTCTATTTTTTCTTTGATTTAAACAATTATAAACATACATTTAAGATACTATCCATTAAAACATACCAGTAACACAAGTTAACAATAATATTATGTCTAACATGATTTAAACTCTTAATTCATAATATTTTTATTATTTTTTAAATTAGCTTCTGTTCTTACCACTTAAATTCTCTCACAAAAGACGCGAAATATGTTATTTCCAATGCTTTCTTGTGCAGCTCTTTACAGGCAATACAAATGTAATGCTCATCAAAATTTACAATAAAAGCTCTTTTAATAAAAATGAATATTAATGTTCTTAAGAGATCAAAAATGGAACTTATTTTTACATCCGCATAACCTATTATAAAATACGGTGACCTAACAGAAAAGTAATCACATAAAATTCTACACTATTTTTAATCATACCGGAATAAAGTAAATAAGTATTGCTCAGAAATAATTAAAATCCAGTAAAAACATTTTTAGACGTGCGTCTAATATTTTAGATAAGCACAAATGTAATGTGTAAAAAGACTAGTTTTAAATTGATATTGCTATGAACTATACTTTAAGGTAAATGTAAAAATGTGTCCTTTACAAAAAAAAAGTTAATTCAACTTATTTTGTTTCTAAATTTCCATTTCACGAAATTATTTTTTAAATCCTTTATATTAACTCGTGGTGTCTGTTTGTTTGAACGCTTGCTTGCTTGTCGAAAAAAAATTGATCGATTTTTAACCCACTTCCTCGTAAGCTAGAAAGTTGAAATTTTGCAGGCAGTTTTGTATTGATGATATAAACGATATCTCAAAATTTCAGATCAATCGCATGTACTGTCATTATATTATTGAATTGTTAAATTATTTTATTTATCTCTATGTATCAATAGTATCATGTTTATTTTTTTTTAGATAGAGTGACGCGGTGCGTATTATATTAAACGACCTTTTTTATAATACTTTTCTGTTGCGCGATCCGGTGCGCATTATATGGACTATAATTTTTTAAAAATATATTCCCGATCGGTGCGCATTATATTAAACATGTTTTACGAACAATAAGTAAAATTTTGTATTTTTGGATTGTCTTGCGCTGCAAAGTATAATGAACATTATTTTAGTTGTGTCTCCTATATAAAGAATTTATAGTCAAACACTTGGTTTTTTTACGTCTTTAAAAAAAAATAATAATATAATACCTTAAAGTGTTTCGTAAAACTGAATACGCTTATTTCACTATAATAGAGATAAATGAATTCACACACCCCCACGTACCCTACAGAGAGTCTCATTTATAATGTGTAATGATGATTGCATTCAAAAGTCTTTATACCTTCCTGGCTTCCTGGTAATGATTTCAGAAAAAATTTCCTTTCACTTTTTTATTTAGTTTAAAGATAAGTAACAGTACACTGGAGGTTAAGTGTAGCTTATTAAGCATGTGATATGTTATACAAGTTTATTATTATCACAGGTTTGCTATTGTATAAAGATGTAAGCTTTAATATTGATCTTAAAATGAGTATGTAATGAGTTGTATGACAGAGGTCACTCAAAGATAAGTGACGGTCATTTGGAAACAAAAGACCATGCTCGAATTTATTTCATATTTTTAGGTAGACAAAGTTCCACTTAAATCACATCAGAGAAAATCAGGTAAATTTAATAGTGCATTATGAATGTCATTCAAGAAGTTTGAAAATAATCACGTGACTTCCGCCCAACAATACATTATAGCATTGTCAACGTTCTTGAGTTTAAATCAATTCATCGCCACACACACACTTAAATAAATGTGGACAATAGTTTTAACAATTAGAACATTTTCAGAAAATATAAAAACAATTTATTGGTATTTATTTTTATTTTAAACGAAGGTGAACAATAATAATAATATATTAATGTGGTTTCTTTCATTGATGACATAAAGTGTTTATTTATTGCGTGTTTCTATTTGTAGAGATCGGATATTTAAGGGGGAAAAAAGACAAAAAACTTGTTATCAGTGTGAACCGTAACTCCTCTCATCGACATCCGCAGCCTTCACTTTGTCAGACATAGAGTTAATTTTTTTAACATTTACACGTTCCTTTAACCAAAACTATAAAATTATAACTTTTATCTGTGTATATCATATTAGTGTTTCAATCTGTTAGGGATATGATAGTGTGATCGATCTCTATAATGTGGTATGCATCTTAAGAGTACAGTGTATTTATAAGTTTCCCTTATTCTTCTGATTCAAAGAAAGTATATCTACTCACTGCCCACTTCAATTTAATTTATGTAGTTTAGCAAAGTCCAACCCATGGACCATGCACGATAACATTTTATTTGGCTTGTGAATTCATATTTGCGTATTTACATGACACCGTTATAAAAACTAACTCAACTCACAGCAAAATCATCTCTCTCGTTCAGTGGTGCGCAAAGTTCACAAGCGCGGGCAAAATACGGCCCGATCTTAATTTTTCACTAGCTCGAATAAATAAGTGTTTTCTATAGCGGCACCTTTATCTATATGTATAATTCACCAAATCAATAGCGAGTAGTGTGCAAATAAGCATGTTGAAGGACCCTCGCTGGGGTCGAACAATCAGTTTATGGTTGGCAATTGAAAGTAGTTGAGAAGAAGGGGGGTATCATCGAGGCAAACAATGCTTCTTGAGTTCACCTTCGTTGTTTCTTCACATAATTACATGCATTTCGTAGTGTAGTGTTTATTACATCCATGGCAATTTTTGTAAAAAATCATCAGCCCCTGCTGAAACATTTTAAAAAAATTAAATAAATGTTTTTGTTTTTGCCCGCTCTTTTCCCCCTTTTTTGAGAACATTACTTCGCATCATTGCTGTAAATTTTGTTTCTCAACATTGGGGTAACTTCGGCGACCTGCTCTCCGTTGTTCTCAGTGACGGAAGAGAAGTCATACACTCTCCTCAACAATAGGCTCAATACATGAATACTTCAGGGGCATATGGTGGCGAGGCCGAAATTATCGCGATGTCCGAAATACTTCCCGCCAGTATCATCATTTACTTCCTGTCAGTATCATCATTTACTTCCCGTCAGTATCATCATTTACTTCCTGTCAGTATCATCATTTACTTCCCGCCAGTATCATCATTTACTTCCCGTCAGTATCATCATTTACTTCCTGTCAGTATCATCATTTACTTCCCGTCAGTATCATCATTTACTTCCCGCCAGTATCATCATTTACTTCCTGTCAGTATCATCATTTACTTCCTGTCAGTATCATCATTTACTTCCTGTCAGTATCATCATTTACTTCCCGCCAGTATCATCATTTACTTCCTGTCAGTATCATCATTTCCTTCCTGTCAGTATCATCATTTACTTCCCGTCAGTATCATCATTTACTTCCTGTCATTATCATCATTTACTTCCTGTCAGTATCATCATTTACTTCCCGCCAGTATCATCATTTACTTCCCGTCAGTATCATCATTTACTTCCTGTCAGTATCATCATTTACTTCCCGTCAGTATCATCATTTACTTCCCGCCAGTATCATCATTTACTTTCGAGAATGTCATCATACCTCTATTTGAGTTTGCAATCCCGGTCAATATTTGTCTATATAACTGCTGTTTAGCAATCCTTCCAATAATGGTCATTACGAAGTTCCATCGCCTCTCACACGTGATGACTTTCTGGTGCCATCTATTAACAACGTCGGTATGTCCACATAAAAAAGATTTCCTGTAAAATTTCTTGTAAATTCAAATGCTAAATAAAACACTAAAATATAAAACATAATCTGCTTATAGATTTCTATGTTGTTTTTAATTTTATGAACATTGAAATTAAGAAGGAACAAAGCTGATCATTGTTTACAAAAGTAGCCACGGAACAAAGCTGATCATTGTTTACATAAATAGACACGGAACAAAGTTGATCATTGTTTACAAAAATAGCCACGGAACAAAGCTGATCATTGTTTACATAAATAGCCACGGACACCTCAATATTTGCCGTGTCACCTCTGAGAAATACAGAATATATATATATTCTTTGATTGATACAGTTAATTTTAAATATATTCATTTTTTAAAGGAATTATCTCAGGAACTGCTCGTCACATCAACTGTATAAGTCAGAAATTGACCAAAGCCCGAATTCAACACCTAATACGGAAAGTTAATGTATGGAATGGTGATACTTAGTTTATCATTTATTCAAGTTGAATTTTTTTTTATAGTTTATCTTAGTAAAACAATTTGTATAATGTTATTACATAGTGTAATATTATTAAGTAATTTAACTAACAAGTGCTCTATGCTAAAAGCATATAAATATTTAACAAACTAGTTATTTGATATATTTCATTCGATGTAGTTTAAAATAAAAGGAAAAACACGATTTGAGAAACGCAAACATGAGTTTGTCACGTAGCTTTGAAAAATTGATGAATGAAGAAAAGAACTATTGCCATATGACATTATTTTTTATTGACATTTTAACAGGTTTTTATCTAAAAAAATGACATAATGGATTTTTAAAAAAAAGGAAATTTGGAAAGCAGTACTTTCTAAGATAACTTCCCACGAAACCATTGAAAATAAGCTATTTAAGTGACTAAAGCCTACTGGCTATATGAGTTTAACCGCTTCGGTAAATAACCGTCAGGAAATTTAAATATTTTTTTAAAGTGACTTCAATAAAAAAAATTGTAAAATGCCTAAAACGTCTTAAACGAGTAATACTATTTCAGATTGAGGAAGAATGGGGATTTGATATTATGATTTAGGTTGAGAAAAAATAACCTTACTTTTGGACATCCGAGTCTATTTACTAAACTATCGTAAAAATCTCGAGTATATCCCCAGTGTTTTTATAATTTATGCAGTGTACGTAACTTGTCAACTCTTGTTAGCGTTACTTATTCCATTTTAATTGTTAAAATTCATAGGAAAAAAAAACGATAAACAAGCACACAACCATGTACTATAAGAGGAATAGAATAGTTACAATTTAGAGATTTTAAATAAGTTTATACGAATATAAGCATGCAATAAAAATATTGTTTAACTATTAAAATGAAGAAATAGACATATTTTGCAGACAACACATCATTATATTTACGAATGAATAAAATCATTTTTGGCGTGCATTAAAATTGAGTTTCCCGTCAATGACGTTCGAAAAAGCACCGGTGCTGATGTATTTTAAATGACTTTGTGTTGACAAAACTGAGCGAAGAAGAGGAATGTGAAAATCTTAATTAATTTATAAAAATCTGTTAAAATATAGTTTAACATCTATTAGACATAAAATAAAAAAAATTATGGAAATATTTCATTGTATGTAAATTAAAAATAGACATAGTAATAAAGAGTTCTAAGAAAAAATTAATATTACAAATATTATTTATTGTAAAAAATATTAAAACTATGAAAGTTATTTAATGACTATTATATATCTCTTTATCTTACAGTTTATGCATGGAGGGTTCCCATACTACTAACCCTTTTGATAGAAGTCATTCTATTTTATACAAGTGGCATGCCACTTGACTTCGATTCCTATGATTTTAGGTTACAATTTCAAGAAATTGCTAAGCATTCTCTTATCGACGTTGTCATAAATAAGGTGATTATAAATATTAGAACGTTTATAAAATAACGAGCAACAAAGCCCGTCCAAGGACGTTCCGCCACCGTTCGGTGGCATGTTGTAACTCCCCTCCAACAGCCGTCTCGACTGGCATACATGTGCATCCCGTCAAAAATACTATTCATTATAGTTAAAATAAATAACTCGTAAAAACAGAGCTTTTGAATATAAATCCAAACGCGCATAACTCAAAATAAAGTCTTGGAAGAAATACTGCACCAAAAAATAACTCGTTTTGAACGTCCACGTAAACGTGTTCAATATGATTGGCTGTAGGAGTCATATGTGTTTGATGGACCAATCGCTATAGATGACAGGACAGAACGGACAGAAACTTGCCTTTTATTATATAGGATTGTAACAAACATGGGAAAAAACTGAATATTAACATGTTCATTGTTGTTAACATAGTTACATAATTTCTGCTATTGTATAACTCTATTATGGTAACAATAATAGTGATGATCTTGAAATATTTGTTACTGCATTTCTCTTATCTTATTGATTACGGACGCTCCTTTAATACAGAAATATTTTGTGTATTATCGATGCTTCCAACGAAAAGAAAAATGGAATATAAACAGGAATAATAAGCACTTGTTTAAGAGAGAGACCTATTGGAGCACACATAGAGGGGAATTTTACATTAGAACTTTTAAAATTTACTTATCTTCGTTATGGCTGGCTTCAATAATATCACCCAACCCTGGTTGGTGTGAACTCTAGCTTAGCCACTGTTAAAGTACTTTTGACATAAATGAAACAGAGAAAGACAGAGAATAACATACGTGGAGAGCCTGACTTAATGGTCAACAAACCAAAGTGTAAGTAATAACGTTTGCCTTGATACAGAAAACAACAGAGACAAATGGAAGGTCATGGTAGACGATGTCTTTCCAAACCTGTCACCTCATAATAATCATATAAATGCAGAATATTATATTCAAGTATGTTCAGGCAAGACAAATATTTTTTTTAGAAAGACGTGGTGTTGTTTTATTCGACACGCATTTGAATTATATTTGTTGGCAGCGCGCAAATACAGCACCGATGTCAATGTGTTTCTTATAAAACGATTATGTGGAAATATTGTAACAAAACATTTTTTTGTTGTTTTAACTTATATTAAAATGTAATGAAAGTTATATGAGACGATTTATTAGTAACCCGTGTTTCCTAAATGTTTCAAATAATGGTATGGCAACCGTCCGTCCTCATGGGCCGATGGCGTGTACTCCTGCTCCTCTGCCCCCCTGCCCTTTCTCATGGCCCTTCTCTCTTCACTCAAAGCTATGAGGGATGCTTCCGCGACATGAATGCCCTCACGCACTTTTGCTCGCCAGGAGGTGCGCTCCTCTGCAATGGTCTCCAACGTTTTATAGTCTATCTGTGCCATTGACATGTCTTTCTAGCAGACCTCCTTGAAGCGCAAGCAGGGGCGACCTCTTTTTCTCTTACCGGTTGCCAGCTCACCGTAAAGCAAGGCTCTAGTAATGCGCTCTGATAAAATTTTAGTGTTCCGCGAAAGATTTCAAAAATACCATAAATTGCTAGGGTTTTCGAACCTTCAAGTTGTGAAAAAAATATCCTTAACCGAAAAAGAATTGAATAAAAACGTTTCATGTTTGTATTGTTTTGGTTGTGAGAATCTCTTGAAGGCTACAAAATTTCTCTCTTCCATTGGGAATAAATATCCGTTGTAAGTAAATAAAAACCCTTTCCTTTCCGTTCACTTTTTAAAAAAAACTTTTAATTACAGACGGCTATGGATAATTTTTTGAAGAGAAGCCAGAAGGATTCAGGAGCATCAAAATGGAGAGAGAGCTGCGAAATCCAAGAAGAATGTTACTAAACAGAAATATCACGAGGAATATCTTGAGTATGGTTTCATACAATGTGCAAATGATCCTTCTCTTCCGTTTTGTCTTAATTGTAACATGGCATTGTCCATCGAGTCCATGAACCCCAGTAAACTGAAGCGGCATCTGAACTCAAATCATCCAAGATTGAAAGACAAGCCGAAAAGTTATTTCGCATCCATTCGGTCCAACTTAGAGCAGTAATAAAAAATAATGAAGACATTTTCCTCAATTCCTGTCAAAGCTCAGTTAGTAAGCTATAAAATCTCATTTTGATGCTGAGACAATCATATTGCCGTCTTTACGAATCGCAGTTGAGACTATGGAGTTGGGACCCGACGCTGTTGAAAAAATAAATACGATTCCACAGTCTCACCAGAAGATGGGACGTCGGATTGCTGACATTTCGACAGAATTCGACAATCAAATTGAAGAGCATTTTGCGGAAGCCGACGACATCCAAAAGCTCTGGGCAATGCAAATCGATGAAAGTACTGACATCAGCGGAAAGGCGCAACTGCTCGCATACGTAAAACGTGAAAGACTGATGATGAGAAATGAGAGTTTGCTTATCCAGCAATGAGCCGCGTTTTGAGCTCATCTGCTCCAAAGAAAACGCTGAAGTATCTCATTAATTATGACTCATCTTTTGTATAAAAAAGGGATTACGTGTATTTAGTGAGGCGTGGCGCGCACATTTTTTTACCAGTTTAGTGTGCCGTGAACGATTTTGTTATTAATAATATTAATAAATTAATTAAATATTATTTAATATGACTAAAAACGTAGGGCGAGCGCTTATGAGGTTTAACATATGCAGCTCACTCATACTCTCACTTATAGAACTCTCTTTTGCCTTCTAAATTAGAACTCTTTAATTTTTTATACCAAACACCCGCCCCACGCTTTTAGTCATATTAAATCAAAGTACTTGAACTTATAAGTTTAAAATTATTTTCTTCTTTTTAGTCCGCTTATAAACACTTGGTTTTTAAAAATCTTTTTTTTTACTTCTATTTTTTTCATTCTTTCAGTCCACTTATAATAACCTGGTTTTTAAAAATCTTTTTTTACCTCTATTTATTTTACAAAACACCTCATAAGCGCCCGCCCAAAGTTTTAAAAACATTGTGATGTGGTCACCGGGTGAACTCACGGATGTCAACAAAAGCAGACTGTTACAGATGCTTTTATATAGACTATTAGATAAAATAAAAAGTTCAATAATTTAATAACGGTACATTCGATCAATCTGAAATTTTGTAACAATGCATTGTCACCCACGATATATCTGTGATTAAATTTTCAGATCTCTAGAACCATTAAAAGTGGATCAATTTTACGTTGGCAGATTTGAAAAAATCTTGGACAATGCCACAGAAACGAAAGCGAGTTAATAAAACGTGGTTAAAAAACAACATTTTTTCCAAAACGTTTTGCTATAAATCAAGTCTTTTTTTAACATCAGGATCAGTTAAGCGTAATTTCAGTTATTCAGTATTAACTTATTTCCCGTTACGATTAAGATAAAGGGCAACATACGTGTCATTTAAAAAATCCCATTTAATCATCAATGTTGACTCTGTACGCTCAAGAGATTATTTTTTGTCTAACATTTATTTTTATAAACTGAGTCGACGTGCATCATACAAGAAAGGTAATCACGACGTCTCCAATGGACGTGGTGTGGTTAAATGTAGTACATTCCCTTGTATGTCTTAAAAACTAAGAAATAATGTCGTCATTCCTGCTATCGAATGGTTTAAAGTTTAAACTGTCCTTTTTTTTTAAACGGTTAACGGCCGCCCTTAAATGACGTCACGCGCCTAGAGGGGGGAGGGGGTCACGCATTTGTTTCGATGTGCGACGAAGGGGAGGGGGTTTATTACAATGTGACGTCATATCAAAACTCGCTACTTTAAATGAATTTTTTTAAAAATGTCCTGGATTAATACAAAAAAGCAGTTATTCCAGCTGCCGGCCGACCAGACAGGAGTGGGTATATATCACCAGACAGGAGTGGGTATATATCACGAGACACAACAATTCTATCTTAAAAATAAAATCTACCACACCCAAATATGCATTCTCAATTCATAAACCTCAGTTATCTTAGATAGATTTCCTAAATTAATCTATTTTAATAATACTTAAGAGTATATACATATTATATTAATGGACGAAGAAAATTTATTTTGAAGCTAACATAATACTTTAAGGAATAGATTCGTTGATAATAATTATTAATCTTTGCATTATCTTAACTTTCTTTTGACAAGCTTATAGCTTGTTATTTTAGGTAATTTTTTTATAGGTACAAGTCTACTTTTTAATTGTATCAATTTTGAATTTAAAACATATATAATATTGTTGTATATGCAGTCTACTTTAGATTGTGTACATTACTTAAATTTTTATATGTGTGCTTGTTAAAGTCTATAGAATCGTCGGAAATTGACAATAAAATGAGCAATAATCGTTAAATTAAAACTTTGCTTTATTACATAAATATTATTTAAATTTAAAAAGATATAGAGAACAAATAACTTTTAAACCATATAATTTAGGGCTGTTATCTATTAATATAAATTTAATTGTTAACTTTTGAAAAATTAATGATTATTTAATCGATAATTTCGATTAAAGCCAAAAATAGAAATTTATGACGTCATTAAACTGAACATTTCAAGAGAAGTAACAAAAACAGGTAATTGACTTTTTATTGAGTTATTTCCCCTGTCTTACGGACATTGGAAATTAAGAATATTTTGAACTAAATTTTATGACAATGTGTTGATACTTGATCGGATGTTTATGCTGAAGGTGGTAAGTCAGCGATGTATATGATCCTTTAAAAGAGAATTGTTTATGGCAGTAAACACAGTAAACTTTTTCACCATCTTCGACTTTGCCATCCGCAGTTAGCTTAAAAACATATTGTTTGCTCATCTGTCTAGTCGTATGCTACAATTTAACTTCGCTGATGCTGTCAGTCATTTTTTTAGTTAACGTCTGCCGGTCCGCATAAATTAATAAAATTAATTATAATATTATGCGGGCAGAAGTTTGTACGTAAAAAATATATAAATTATTATTAATTATTAATAATTAATTATTTATTAATAAACATTTTTAAAAATATATAAATATTTTCTTTAATTTTAATCGAATTTTTATCGATTAAAATAAATTTAATCGATAATAATTTTAACGATTAATCGAGAAATTATTCGTTAATTTCCGCAGCCCTAATATAAATGTACATGTATTAATGGAATTAATTTTTTAAGAGTAAAGAACAAGAGAAAATCTTTACATTAAAAGCTTTCTTTGTTTTCTCTGACTTGAATTAATTTTGTATTTCCTGTCAGCGTGTACTAAAAAGCACATGTACTGATCTGTTTATATGATGTTGTACATAAAACAAATTAATCCGCAATATAAATGAGAAGATCATAAGAAAATTTCTTTAACTTGTATTCAATGTTTCTATATAGTCTATGAGAAACAGTATTCTTGATTTGTATTACGTAAATCTTATGTTTTAAGTCACATGGAATTATACATAAAGACACATTTAATTTTTCGAATAAGTAGATTTTTAAAACTATTTTTAATTAAAATTCTGAAACCTATTAATTAAATTTAATCACTGTCACATATTAAATGTCAGTTTTTTTTCCCGAGATCGTGGTAGACTACTTTCCAGTTACTATTTTTATAAGTGGCTTGCCACTTAACTTCGTGCCCTTTAATGAGGGATACTGTGCCAGTGAATTACTAGTTTTCTCTTACCCCTGGTATACACAGTGCTGCATTCACCTATAAGCTAAACAAGATATAGCGTAGTGCTTCCACTCTTATTCGGGAGCCCCAAAAAATTTTTTGAATAATTTACTGTCATAAACACTTACATGTTTTGTGATTGACGCAACATCGTTTTAGTTCAAAGTCATAAAAACTCTGTAGACCAGTGGTCCCCAATCTTTTTAACGCCGCGGACCACTAAAAGTTGGATAATTTTACCGCGGCCCACTAACCCACGAGCGGCTGCGTTGATTGTTTATACTGGTATTTAAGATTGTTTGGATTTTTTAGTTTTAATTTAATTGTACTTAAAATGCATTCAAAATAAAATACAGTTACACAAAAAATGAATTAAACATTATTTATATTTTAATTTACTATAATTTTAAATCGATGAGAACCCTGAGCTTGTTTCTCTGCAACGAGACGGTTCCATCTGGGTGTAATGAGAGATAATGACACCCGAAGTGTGCTGCTTATGTCCATTTTATTAAGTTGTTTTGTCTTCGTTGCTGTCACCGCAGAAAAGCCGGCTTCACGCAGATAGGATGTCGGAAATGGCAATAGGGATTTAATTGCTTTGGTGGCAATCTCAGGATATTCCGCCATGACTTTAATCCAGAAGACTGGAAGAGTTGTTTTCTCGAACGTAGTTTTAAGGCACAGTCATGCTAGATTCTCCTGGTTTGTTGACAAATTGGTCACGAATCCATTCCCTACCAGTTCTTGGGTCTTTTGTGGATGGGAAGTAGCGCTCAAACTCTTTGAAAAGCTGAGACAGGTGATCATGCACCAACTGTGACAAAGAGTGTTCAGGCTTATTCTCATCTAGAATCCCCGCTAATGTTTGAATCATATTCGAAATGCCTTTGTTCACTCGCCGCTCCCACAACTCCAGTTTGGCTTTAAATGCAACTACTTTGTAAGCCAACTTGAAAACAGTTGTTATTTTTCCCTGAAGAGGCAGATTGAGTTCATTGAGCTGGCTGAATATGTCACACAGGTAAGCAAGTTTTACGACCCATACCTTGTCACTGAAATGTGCTGCCAGCGGTGAATTCTTTTCTGAGAGAAATCTTTGCAATGGCTCTCGTAATTCAAATACTCTGTTTAGCGATTTTCCTCTGGACAACAATCTTATTTCTGTGTACAAAAGGAGGCATCTGTGCTCTGCGTCCATCTCCTAACAAAGCTGCTCAAACAGGCGTGAGTTAAGGGCGTGTGCCTTGATGTGGTTAATAACTTTAACGACATCATCAATCAATACACTGTTAAATTCTGGTGACATTTTTCGTCTTGCCAACATTTCCCTGTGAATGATACGATGCGTAGATTCACACTCCAATGACTTGAAAAATTCAGCTCCCGTGGTGTTGGTTGACAAAGATAGAGCACATAACAAATCCTCATGTACATCCTCATGATAAATATATCTCACATAAACAAGTAATATTGCCTTGTTTTCGATGTCTGTAGATTCGTCAACCTGGAGTGCGTACCACTGTGAGGAATTAATCCTCTCCAACAATTGGATTTCAATATCTTCGGCTATTTCCTTAATGCGCCTAGTTACAGTGGTAGCCAACAATTGCACATGTGCTATCTTTTTAACAGCAGCCTATCCTAGCCGTTCACGGCTAATGTCTTTAGCAGAGGTCAATATTAATTCTTCACCGATAGTGAAAGGGTTTTTAGCATTATCAATGCGTTTAGCCACCAAATATGAATCTATCAATGCGTTCTCATTTACTCATGTGGTGGCCCTGAGAAATTTCATCTGTTCTTCATGTTCCAGTTTCTTCCTTTCAAAATACTTCATGGGTTTATCTTTTAATCCAGGGCGGTTGTGCGCTCTGCGCTATGTGTCATTGATATTCTTTGGACGTGGTGCCGCAAAACGGGTAACAAGCTTTTCCATCTTGTGTATGGAAAGAATTGAAAGACGCACGATGCCTAGAGAAATACACCACAGTAAAAAAATTCCTTTGCTCGCGGACCACCAGACAACAGTAAAGTGCAAGCCCATGTTATACTCTTGACTTATCTATAGATCATAGAGCATATTTCATAATCAACAGTAAAGTGCAAGCCCATGTTATACTCTAGACTTATCTATAGATCATAGAGCATATTTCATAATCAACAGTAAAGTGAAAGCCCATGTTATACTCTAGACTTATCTATAGATCATAGAGCATATTTCATAATCAACAGTAAAGTGAAAGCCCATGTTATACTCTAGACTTATCTATAGATCATAGAGCATATTTCATAATCAACAGTAAAGTGCAAGCCCATGTTATACTCTTGACTTATCTATAGATCATAGAGCATATTTCATAATCTTTTGTCAAAAAGCTACACTCACCTTACACACAATTACAAATTAAAGGTCATAACTTAGCGGTATTATTCATTTGTTAGCATTTTGAGACAAAGCCAAATATTTTTACAATTAAAACTTGTCAAATATACGTCTCGCTGAAAATTGCTTACAAAATATTGCTATGATGTTTCAAACGGTTAACAATGTTTTTAAAACAATCGTAACAATTATGCTAATGTTTACATATACACACAATATTCTCAAAGTCTTATTTCTTACTGCTCTATTACAATCTCTTCATATGGTGTTATGCTGTATTTACATTATTTTTATTACCTTGTTTTTACATGTGATTTAGGTAGAAACTTGAATCTGACTTTTTACCAAATTCATGATGCCAAAGTCAGATAATATGTGTACGGTTACGAATGAATTTACAATATGACTTTATATTATTATATGTTCAACATAGACAACTATCATCAATTGAATAATCTTTAAGAGAACCTTATCATTAATATATTATTTTTTATAAAAATAAAAATCAGTGTAAAAACATGTTTTAATAAAATCATAAAATCAAATAATGAAAAGAATGGAATCATCTTCACAAATAGAACTAATTTTAAAATATTCAATTTAGAAACAATTTCTAAAATTTGAGAAAAAAAATGTGTTTGTATTAAAAAAAAATTATAGATAGACGAATCACATTGAACTTACACACATTAAATCCGACTATAGAATCGAAAAACAATAAATTACAATTTAAACATTATCCATTACTTTCAAGTTTAATCTTTTTTAGCTGAATACGATAATTATGTGTCAGTCTTTTCAACAATGGTATGTGTATTTGGGGCCTAATACTCTTAGTTCATAAGCTTAATGGCGAGAATGTTCTTTACATTAAACATATGTATGCTTCAAGCATGTTTCTTTAGCCCGAGAATTAGGTTTCAATTTTTTTTCTGCACAGGACCTCTCGCCTTGGGGGTTACACAATAAATTATAATAGTCGAGTCATATGGACAGGACCTCCCGCCTTGGGGGTTACCCAATAAATTATTATAGTCGAGTCATGTGGACAGGACCTCCCGCCTTGGGGGTTACCCAATAAATTATTATAGTCGAGCCGTGTGGACAGGACCTCTCTCCTAGGGGGTTACCCAATCAATTATTATAGTCGAGTCGTCTGGGCAAGAAATCCCGTCTAAAAATAGCTGAGAACAATGACGTCATTTACAAAAAAATAGTCATACTTTTGTACAAAAGTGACTCCATTTTGTTTTGTTTTACTTTTAACTAAACAATACTCTAAAATTATATTTATATAAACATAGATCCATGCATTCTTTTTTTATCCAAATAATAACGCACCTTTAACCATTTCGGTCTTTTTGCGTTAGATCTCTTGTCATTGTTATTATATTTTTGTTGTAGTTCAAATAGAATTAAGGGAAATAAATTATTTGGAAAATATATAATTTCTTTTTTCTAGAGTTGAAAAAAAACTATATAGGTTGTTATAATTGAAATTAATTTATTAATGTTTTTATTAATTAAAATAATTATAAAATGTATTAATATGCCTTCAAGTCAACGTCGTTATTATTATTTTCTAACCATGAAATGAAGTAATTGCAAACTTTATATTTCATACATTCATACTTATTTATCTGTTTTGTGGATGGCCATCATGCGATTTCTCACAACAGTCGAATTTTTTATATTTAAGTGACAAACACTTAAATTCGTACATCAAAGGTGGAATTAAATAGACTTGTTATAAATAACGTTTATAAAAATTATTGAATTAGAACTGGAACGTGCATCATAACAATAAAGAAAATTAATGCTTGATTACTGACTCGAATATGTATAAATGAACAATAAATGATTAGTCTATCTAAATATTTCTTAAATATTAACTCGTTTTTGATTGATCAAACATTTTAGTTTTTTTTAAGGATTTAAAAAATATATATTTTATCTTTAGCTGTACTGAGCTTTTATGAGTTGATAACAAATAAGAATTGCTTGTTTTCGTCTTCATTGTACTTGTTGATTTTTTTTTAGGGTTGCCTAAAAATATAAATATAATATATGCGTGGGCAGGAAATATGCGAGAAAATACTGTAGACTTCGACACCCGGTTTTGTTAACACGAAAGACAAACTCACTTGTGCAACATTTATGAATACTATCAATGTAGTCTATTTGTTATCAAATCACTAACGTTAAAATGTCATGAACAATGGACACGAGCTTGTGTTAACTGCATTCAGTGACTTGTCGGTAGTAGAAGAATCCTAACATTTAGTGATATGTCGGGAGTAGAAGAATCCTAACATTTAGTGATATGTCGGTAGTAGAAGAATCCTAACATTTAGTGATATGTCGGGAGTAGAAGAATCCTAACATTTAGTGATATGTCGGGAGTAGAAGAATCCTAACATTTAGTGATATGTCGGGAGTAGAGGAATCCTAACATTTAGTGATATGTCGGGATTAGAAGAATCCTAACCATTCAAAGACATTGTATCTCTCATTAGAGGGATCGAAGGCAAGTGGCGTGCCACTTTGGTAAAATAAGAATATTTTCTATTATTAACTACGAGCAACCAAGCCCGTCCAAGTACGTTCCGCCACCGTTCGGTGGCATGTTGTAACTCCTCTTCAACAGCCGTCTCGACCGGCATCTATGTGCATCACATCAAAAATACTATTCATTATAGTTAAAATAAATAACTCGTAAAAACAGAGCTTTTTACTATAAATCCCAACGCGCATAACTCAAAATAAAGTATTTGAATAAATACTGCACCAAAAATAACTCGTTTTGAACGTCCGCGTAAACTTGATATGACTGACTGTAGGAGTCATGTGTGTTTTAGGGACCAATCTCTATAGATGACGGGACAGAACGGACAGAAAGGACACAAACTTGCCTTTTGTTATATATGCCGTTTTAATTTGCACATCGCAAATGATAATTCATAATATACATATATTTTGAATAATACATAATTTTATTAGTTTCCAAAATGTTAAATAAAACAAGTTTTTAAATTTCATTTTTCCTTCTACTTGAGTATTGAAAACGTAAATTTTTGTTACACTTAAAACAAATTTCCTTTACACAATTCAAATATTCTAAGTATCTTAGAAAATTAAATTGTATTTAAAATTTGAAAAAATAAAGTAATCTTCACATTGATAATTTGTTTTGAGTACGTTATCATTTACAAAGATTCATCGGTGCTTTGTGGTGCGGCACTGAGCGGATTAAAATTTTATTGCATTCCACAAATGTTAGTGCAAAATACTTTCGTAGAGTAATTCCTTTATTTACAAACGAAAATTCTGGCTATTTTCTGAGTAATAATGCTAAAAATAAATCTGTATTGAATATCTAATATTTTTTTTTACAACAAACTATACAGATTTTATTTATCAAACACTGCTAATTTCATTGACATAATCTTACAATTCAGAGAAAAACGAAAAAATAAAAATATAACAATTAAATATGAAAATTAAAGGGAAAATAAAAAGAGTTAAAACTATTAAAGCTAAGATACAACTATTGTAGGTTTCATACATTTAAAATAACTGGCACGTTCTCCGTACACTAACTATTTACTTCATTCTTCTACATTAGTTATATACTTTCTGACTACCCCCGATTCATACTTCTATGATAGTTATATACTTTCTATCTACACCGGGTTCATACTTTATAAATTTACAATAGTTTTTTTGTCCCATAACCTCGTGGTCGTAGGGGGTTCTAATTTTTCAATTACAATTTTTTTCGGGGCTTGAACACGCCCATCTCCTCTCCATGTCAGCGTTGGACCTTTAAAGAAATAGTCATTCAACATTTTTTATTGTGGCTTAACATTGGCTAGATCCAACGCACATCAGCTTGTGTGGCAAGCGCACTATTGGCTTTGCTATACTTTTAATATACAGCAGGTTTGTATGATATTTTAGTAAATAAACTCCAGTAAGATGTACACAAAAATTATTTTCTAAAATAATTCATAATAGTTAATTAACTTCCTTCCTAAATATCAAATGCAATGTTACTGTAATTTGCTACATTTATTTATGTCTCATTAGAAGTTTCTCCTTGACTCTTATGTATAACAATGGATGGAAACATTCTGTCATGAGACTTGAGTCCATTAAACAGATATCGCATAAGTTGTAGTCATGACAGGAGACATGAGTCCATTAAACAGATTTCTTATAAATTGGAGTCTTGAGGTATTATCGAACTTATACATTAATTTTTTACTAATATAATTTTATTTTAATAAAATTTTATGTTTGTCATAAACAGTATCACGCATCTTTGAAGCATCATGTTAGATATAAGAACTTTCAACCACAGCTACAATTTATAGTTTATAATAGGAAATGTGTCTGACCAACACAACAAAACAACAATACGAAATGTTTCTGACCGACACAGCAAAACAATAATACTAAATGTGTCTGACCGACACAACAAAACAATAATACGAAATGTGTCTGACCGACACAGCAAAACAATAATATGAAATGTGTTTGACCGACACAGCAAAGCAATAATCATGCTAACAAAAACCCCTCTTGAGCCAACAATACAAAACAGACTTGAAGTTAAACTGTGATGTTTGCATTTTTATAATAAACAATAAGACCAGGTAGAATTGATGGCAGTAGCATAAAATATAAGCTTTTCAAAGTACAGGATACAACTATACTACTTTATTTTATTTTTAATAAACTGCACGGTTTTGTGTTGCAAATATTTTCAGTGAACTTTAAAAATCAGTTCAATATCATACCGTAGCTTTTAATAAACAGCTACATCTTATAAAGTATACCTTTTGATCCTCTATCAGATATAGCGATAACTAAATAAAAATTAAAAAATGTCCCTTATCCACTTCTTGAGGTCTTCAACTGAATTACATGTTATGTTGGTCTTCAACTGAATTACATGTTATGTTGGTCTTCAACTGAATTACATGTTATGTTGGTCTTCAACTGAATTACATGTTATGTTGGTCTTCAACTGAATTACATGTTATGTTGGTCTTCAACTGAATTACATGTTATGTTGGTCTTCAACTGAATTACATGTTATGTTGGTCTTCAACTGAATTACATGTTATGTTGGTCTTCAACTGAATTACATGTTATGTTGGTCTTCAACTGAATTACATGTTATGTTGGTCTTCAACTGAATTACATGTTATGTTGGTCTTCAACTGAATTACATGTTATGTTGGTCTTCAACTGAATTACATGTTATGTTGGTCTTCAACTGAATTACATGTTATGTTGGTCTTCAACTGAATTACATGTTATGTTGGTCTTCAACTGAATTACATGTTATGTTGGTCTTCAACTGAATTACATGTTATGTTGGTCTTCAACTGAATTACATGTTATGTTGGTCTTCAACTGAATTACATGTTATGTTGGTCTTCAACTGAATTACATGTTATGTTGGTCTTCAACTGAATTACATGTTATGTTGGTCTTCAACTGAATTACATGTTATGTTGGTCTTCAACTGAATTACATGTTATGTTGGTCTTCAACTGAATTACATGTTATGTTGGTCTTCAACTGAATTACATGTTATGTTGGTCTTCAACTGAATTACATGTTATGTTGGTCTTCAACTGAATTACATGTTATGTTGGTCTTCAACTGAATTACATGTTATGTTGGTCTTCAACTGAATTACATGTTATGTTGGTCTTCAACTGAATTACATGTTATGTTGGTCTTCAACTGAATTACATGTTATGTTGGTCTTCAACTGAATTACATGTTATGTTGGTCTTCAACTGAATTACATGTTATGTTGGTCTTCAACTGAATTACATGTTATGTTGGTCTTCAACTGAATTACATGTTATGTTGGTCTTCAACTGAATTACATGTTATGTTGGTCTTCAACTGAATTACATGTTATGTTGGTCTTCAACTGAATTACATGTTATGTTGGTCTTCAACTGAATTACATGTTATGTTGGTCTTCAACTGAATTACATGTTATGTTGGTCTTCAACTGAATTACATGTTATGTTGGTCTTCAACTGAATTACATGTTATGTTGGTCTTCAACTGAATTACATGTTATGTTGGTCTTCAACTGAATTACATGTTATGTTGGTCTTCAACTGAATTACATGTTATGTTGGTCTTCAACTGAATTACATGTTATGTTGGTCTTCAACTGAATTACATGTTATGTTGGTCTTCAACTGAATTACATGTTATGTTGGTCTTCAACTGAATTACATGTTATGTTGGTCTTCAACTGAATTACATGTTATGTTGGTCTTCAACTGAATTACATGTTATGTTGGTCTTCAACTGAATTACATGTTATGTTGGTCTTCAACTGAATTACATGTTATGTTGGTCTTCAACTGAATTACATGTTATGTTGGTCTTCAACTGAATTACATGTTATGTTGGTCTTCAACTGAATTACATGTTATGTTGGTCTTCAACTGAATTACATGTTATGTTGGTCTTCAACTGAATTACATGTTATGTTGGTCTTCAACTGAATTACATGTTATGTTGGTCTTCAACTGAATTACATGTTATGTTGGTCTTCAACTGAATTACATGTTATGTTGGTCTTCAACTGAATTACATGTTATGTTGGTCTTCAACTGAATTACATGTTATGTTGGTCTTCAACTGAATTACATGTTATGTTGGTCTTCAACTGAATTACATGTTATGTTGGTCTTCAACTGAATTACATGTTATGTTGGTCTTCAACTGAATTACATGTTATGTTGGTCTTCAACTGAATTACATGTTATGTTGGTCTTCAACTGAATTACATGTTATGTTGGTCTTCAACTGAATTACATGTTATGTTGGTCTTCAACTGAATTACATGTTATGTTGGTCTTCAACTGAATTACATGTTATGTTGGTCTTCAACTGAATTACATGTTATGTTGGTCTTCAACTGAATTACATGTTATGTTGGTCTTCAACTGAATTACATGTTATGTTGGTCTTCAACTGAATTACATGTTATGTTGGTCTTCAACTGAATTACATGTTATGTTGGTCTTCAACTGAATTACATGTTATGTTGGTCTTCAACTGAATTACATGTTATGTTGGTCTTCAACTGAATTACATGTTATGTTGGTCTTCAACTGAATTACATGTTATGTTGGTCTTCAACTGAATTACATGTTATGTTGGTCTTCAACTGAATTACATGTTATGTTGGTCTTCAACTGAATTACATGTTATGTTGGTCTTCAACTGAATTACATGTTATGTTGGTCTTCAACTGAATTACATGTTATGTTGGTCTTCAACTGAATTACATGTTATGTTGGTCTTCAACTGAATTACATGTTATGTTGGTCTTCAACTGAATTACATGTTATGTTGGTCTTCAACTGAATTACATGTTATGTTGGTCTTCAACTGAATTACATGTTATGTTGGTCTTCAACTGAATTACATGTTATGTTGGTCTTCAACTGAATTACATGTTATGTTGGTCTTCAACTGAATTACATGTTATGTTGGTCTTCAACTGAATTACATGTTATGTTGGTCTTCAACTGAATTACATGTTATGTTGGTCTTCAACTGAATTACATGTTATGTTGGTCTTCAACTGAATTACATGTTATGTTGGTCTTCAACTGAATTACATGTTATGTTGGTCTTCAACTGAATTACATGTTATGTTGGTCTTCAACTGAATTACATGTTATGTTGGTCTTCAACTGAATTACATGTTATGTTGGTCTTCAACTGAATTACATGTTATGTTGGTCTTCAACTGAATTACATGTTATGTTGGTCTTCAACTGAATTACATGTTATGTTGGTCTTCAACTGAATTACATGTTATGTTGGTCTTCAACTGAATTACATGTTATGTTGGTCTTCAACTGAATTACATGTTATGTTGGTCTTCAACTGAATTACATGTTATGTTGGTCTTCAACTGAATTACATGTTATGTTGGTCTTCAACTGAATTACATGTTATGTTGGTCTTCAACTGAATTACATGTTATGTTGGTCTTCAACTGAATTACATGTTATGTTGGTCTTCAACTGAATTACATGTTATGTTGGTCTTCAACTGAATTACATGTTATGTTGGTCTTCAACTGAATTACATGTTATGTTGGTCTTCAACTGAATTACATGTTATGTTGGTCTTCAACTGAATTACATGTTATGTTGGTCTTCAACTGAATTACATGTTATGTTGGTCTTCAACTGAATTACATGTTATGTTGGTCTTCAACTGAATTACATGTTATGTTGGTCTTCAACTGAATTACATGTTATGTTGGTCTTCAACTGAATTACATGTTATGTTGGTCTTCAACTGAATTACATGTTATGTTGGTCTTCAACTGAATTACATGTTATGTTGGTCTTCAACTGAATTACATGTTATGTTGGTCTTCAACTGAATTACATGTTATGTTGGTCTTCAACTGAATTACATGTTATGTTGGTCTTCAACTGAATTACATGTTATGTTGGTCTTCAACTGAATTACATGTTATGTTGGTCTTCAACTGAATTACATGTTATGTTGGTCTTCAACTGAATTACATGTTATGTTGGTCTTCAACTGAATTACATGTTATGTTGGTCTTCAACTGAATTACATGTTATGTTGGTCTTCAACTGAATTACATGTTATGTTGGTCTTCAACTGAATTACATGTTATGTTGGTCTTCAACTGAATTACATGTTATGTTGGTCTTCAACTGAATTACATGTTATGTTGGTCTTCAACTGAATTACATGTTATGTTGGTCTTCAACTGAATTACATGTTATGTTGGTCTTCAACTGAATTACATGTTATGTTGGTCTTTCAACTGAATTACATGTTATGTTGGTCTTCAACTGAATTACATGTTATGTTGGTCTTCAACTGAATTACATGTTATGTTGGTCTTCAACTGAATTACATGTTATGTTGGTCTTCAATTGCATGACATGTTATGTTGATCTTCAACTGAATTACATGTTATGTTGTTCTTCAACTGAATTACATGTTATGTTGGTCTTCAACTGAATTACATGTTATGTTGGTCTTCAACTGAATTACATGTTATGTTGGTCTTCAACTGAATTACATGTTATGTTGGTCTTCAACTGAATTACATGTTATGTTGGTCTTCAACTGAATTACATGTTATGTTGGTCTTCAACTGAATTACATGTTATGTTGGTCTTCAACTGAATTACATGTTATGTTGATCTTCAACTGAATTACATGTTATGTTGGTCTTCAACTGAATTACATGTTATGTTGGTCTTCAACTGAATTACATGTTATGTTGGTCTTCAACTGAATTACATGTTATGTTGGGTCTTCAACTGAATTACATGTTATGTTGGTCTTCAACTGAATTACATGTTATGTTGGTCTTCAACTGAATTACATGTTATGTTGGTCTTCAACTGAATTACATGTTATGTTGGTCTTCAACTGAATTACATGTTATGTTGGTCTTCAACTGAATTACATGTTATGTTGGTCTTCAACTGAATTACATGTTATGTTGGTCTTCAACTGAATTACATGTTATGTTGGTCTTCAACTGAATTACATGTTATGTTGGTCTTCAACTGAATTACATGTTATGTTGGTCTTCAACTGAATTACATGTTATGTTGGTCTTCAACTGAATTACATGTTATGTTGGTCTTCAACTGAATTACATGTTATGTTGGTCTTCAACTGAATTACATGTTATGTTGGTCTTCAACTGAATTACATGTTATGTTGGTCTTCAACTGAATTACATGTTATGTTGGTCTTCAACTGAATTACATGTTATGTTGGTCTTCAACTGAATTACATGTTATGTTGGTCTTCAACTGAATTACATGTTATGTTGGTCTTCAACTGAATTACATGTTATGTTGGTCTTCAACTGAATTACATGTTATGTTGGTCTTCAACTGAATTACATGTTATGTTGGTCTTCAACTGAATTACATGTTATGTTGGTCTTCAACTGAATTACATGTTATGTTGGTCTTCAACTGAATTACATGTTATGTTGGTCTTCAACTGAATTACATGTTATGTTGGTCTTCAACTGAATTACATGTTATGTTGGTCTTCAACTGAATTACATGTTATGTTGGTCTTCAACTGAATTACATGTTATGTTGGTCTTCAACTGAATTACATGTTATGTTGGTCTTCAACTGAATTACATGTTATGTTGGTCTTCAACTGAATTACATGTTATGTTGGTCTTCAACTGAATTACATGTTATGTTGGTCTTCAACTGAATTACATGTTATGTTGGTCTTCAACTGAATTACATGTTATGTTGGTCTTCAACTGAATTACATGTTATGTTGGTCTTCAACTGAATTACATGTTATGTTGGTCTTCAACTGAATTACATGTTATGTTGGTCTTCAACTGAATTACATGTTATGTTGGTCTTCAACTGAATTACATGTTATGTTGGTCTTCAACTGAATTACATGTTATGTTGGTCTTCAACTGAATTACATGTTATGTTGGTCTTCAACTGAATTACATGTTATGTTGGTCTTCAACTGAATTACATGTTATGTTGGTCTTCAACTGAATTACATGTTATGTTGGTCTTCAACTGAATTACATGTTATGTTGGTCTTCAACTGAATTACATGTTATGTTGGTCTTCAACTGAATTACATGTTATGTTGGTCTTCAACTGAATTACATGTTATGTTGGTCTTCAACTGAATTACATGTTATGTTGGTCTTCAACTGAATTACATGTTATGTTGGTCTTCAACTGAATTACATGTTATGTTGGTCTTCAACTGAATTACATGTTATGTTGGTCTTCAACTGAATTACATGTTATGTTGGTCTTCAACTGAATTACATGTTATGTTGGTCTTCAACTGAATTACATGTTATGTTGGTCTTCAACTGAATTACATGTTATGTTGGTCTTCAACTGAATTACATGTTATGTTGGTCTTCAACTGAATTACATGTTATGTTGGTCTTCAACTGAATTACATGTTATGTTGGTCTTCAACTGAATTACATGTTATGTTGGTCTTCAACTGAATTACATGTTATGTTGGTCTTCAACTGAATTACATGTTATGTTGGTCTTCAACTGAATTACATGTTATGTTGGTCTTCAACTGAATTACATGTTATGTTGGTCTTCAACTGAATTACATGTTATGTTGGTCTTCAACTGAATTACATGTTATGTTGGTCTTCAACTGAATTACATGTTATGTTGGTCTTCAACTGAATTACATGTTATGTTGGTCTTCAACTGAATTACATGTTATGTTGGTCTTCAACTGAATTACATGTTATGTTGGTCTTCAACTGAATTACATGTTATGTTGGTCTTCAACTGAATTACATGTTATGTTGGTCTTCAACTGAATTACATGTTATGTTGGTCTTCAACTGAATTACATGTTATGTTGGTCTTCAACTGAATTACATGTTATGTTGGTCTTCAACTGAATTACATGTTATGTTGGTCTTCAACTGAATTACATGTTATGTTGCTATTGTGGTTAGTAACTAATACAAATGGTTCCACCGAAGGAAGATATAATATTTACATATACTATGTATATGCAGATATAATATTTACATATACATGTATATCAGAAAATATTTAAAATAATAAAAAATCGTTCGTTTAAAATCAAGAATTAAATACCAGACACACACATGAAAACAATAAATTAAAGCCTTATAAATAGACTAATACGCATGTAGACGTACATGAAGAAATGAAAAATGTATAAAACTATTTGGACATTTGTTGTTAGTTGCTGAGTGATATATAGTTGTCATCACCCGAACCAAGGGTTAGTCTGCATCTAATAAATACACATTTATTAACATAATCTATTGTTGTAAATAGCCTACAGTCACACCCGGATACCATATGATGTCAAGGTCAGCTACAATTTGTATCTAAGTGTAAGTTACCAATCTACTTATGACCTTTCAGAAATAGATATATTGTATGACATAGATACATGATCTTATTTTAATTGGATTCCGTGTAAACAGTTAAGTTGAATAATCCTTGAATTTTATTGTCATTGTATTGCTATTTTTAGGAATCGAAGTCAATTGGTGTGTCTCTTTGAGGAATAGCATTTACACACAAAAAATTCATTTCAACAATTAAATACTTAAATAACAAAGGAGATTGCAGAGAATACCTCAAACTTCAATCATCGATATCCACCTCACTCACTTTAAAGCACGTTGGTACTTCACTTAGCGGCGCGCGCTGATCGAATTTTCGATTGCAGGAAACAGACCATAAACCGGTGACCGGTCAGTGCCGATAGGTCACGGGGTCATATGTTTATTGCTTAGCAGGTTGCGGGGTAATTGCTTACCTCAGATAGATCTTGGATGCCAATGCATTACATTGTATATAAACATTTCAGATCGATCGAATGTACCGTAATTAAATTATTGCATTTTTTTATTTACCTTTATATAGAATCTGTATCCGATTGCCATTGTTGACAGCAATTGCCAGTTCACTCCATCCTTCGATGACCACTCCCCGTGTGTACATCATGTGGAGTTCAGTCAGTTTCAGTCTGTAAACATGTAAACACCTGATACGTTTAAATAAATAAAATTGTTGATATACTTTATGAGTTTACACTTAAACTAAAAAGAATAAAATAAATAGAGGTAAAAAAATATTTTAAAAACAACGTTTTTATAAGTGGACTAAAAGAAGAAAATAATGTCAAAGTTATAAATTCAATTACTATGATTAAATATGACTAAAAACGTTGGGCGGGTGTTTGGTATAAAAATTAAAGATTTATAATTGAGAAGGCAAAAGAGAGATCTATAAGTGAGAGAATGAGTGAACTGCCTCTGTAAAACCTCATAAGCGCCCGCCCCACGTTTTCTTCTTTTTAGTCCACTTATAAAAACGTGCTTTTTAAAAATCCTTTTTTACCTCTATTTATTTAAACTTTCATTAGGTATTGATATTGGAAAATTTTATAAATGTACATTATTCTCCCATAGTAGAATTGACACAGAATATTTTGGATCGAGTATTATATTATTGTTTTAAATGGAAATTAGCATATACATAGACACGTGACACAGGGCACAGAAGTTGATGTCTTAAATTTGACTTTGATCTTTAGAAAAAAATTGGTAGCAACATTCATAAAAACATTGTTAAAATTAATGTGTACTTTGTTTTAAGTACTAAATAGCTTTATTATGTTATTCTCACATTCCTTTGTGAAAAATAAACCAACAAAATTTATAATTTTCAAATCATATCAAACACTTTTTAAAATTATTCTGCTATCCCACTCGCCTTTATCCATCCGTCTCTTTGTAGTTCAAGCCATATCAAACACTTGTTAAATTATTCTAACTGCTATCACACTCGCCTTTATTCTATCCATCTCTCTGTAGTTCTTGCCCTTGATATGTTACTGAATCAAATCATACAACTTGTTGATATACAATAGAAACATTGAAAAAAATGTACTTACAAAAAAAAACAAACAAAAAAAACCAACAACAGTCCTTGTTATTAAGATCTGGAGAAGAAACATATTAGGTAAATATACATTTGCGAAAAGTTGAAAATGTTTTAGCATGGTCTCTAGCAGTTTTATGAGGAGTCGAAATAGCTTAATGGTATTCTAATCATAACAGTATCATTAAGTATTTAGTCAAGTGTGCAGACGGAAGTGTTATTGAAAATTTATAATTTTCATAAAACATTTAAAATAAAAACAATATATTGACATGAGCTTGTTTTACATTAACTCAGATTAAACCAGGGTTTAGAGCACATAATAGATTTTTAGACATAGTGTCTCTCATTACAGGGAGCGAAGTCAAGTGGCATGCCACTCAGATTGATAGAAAGTCATTCCGTTTGTCAGGTGTCGTATTTATACACTCGACATTAGCTATGTATCATGAAATATATTAACTTTGTAGTTCTTATCATTTTAAATAAATATTATTTTTAAAACATTTTTTTTCGTTAAAACAAAATAATTACAAACTGTTTCATGTTACATAATAGATTTCATTTAAGTAATACAATTCCAGAATACTGCCTCAGAGACGCTATATAACAGAGAAGTTAATTAACACAGTAACATACAAGTGAAACTTTTCATTAATATTGTAAACTGTGTTGTTTTATGTACAACGTCATATTAAATAAATAAGTGCTAGTCCTTTTTTGTGCGCGCTGACAGGAAATATGAACTAAATGCATGTCAGACATGACAATAAAAAGCAGTTTAATGTACATATTGCATCTGTTCTTTAATGACAAAAAAATCCTATTAACACATTTTTATGTACTTGAGAATGTATTTGTATTGTATGTTTATATTTACATAATAATCGAAAACTATATTTTATTTTCTAACGAAAAACACGTACACACATAAACAAATTTGAATAACGCACAATACGCCAACAAACTGGAGCTGAGACTGCAATAACCTGTGGCGGATTAAGACGAGGGGGGGGGGCTCAATGGGCTAAAGCCAGGGGCCCCCAATGATTTAAGGGTTCCAAACTTATTATAATGTACAATAAAGGTGGCTGGACCGGGCAGAAGGTAGAAAAGCAGCCAGGGGTCCCGTGCAATCTTGATCCGCCCCTGGCAATCAGGCTTATAGAGTTGTTAAATAAAGAAGGCTCTTTGACGAAACGGTTGCTGTTTTGTTACGTCCTGTCAGACTCACTCATACCCTGTTTACATTTTATCCATCTACTAATACAAAATGTAAAGTTGGTTGCATAAGGAAATTTAATATGTATTTCTATATATACTAATGATGTGTTCCCGCGCCTTGCAATGGAGGTTTACTGCCTTAAAAGTTATATTCCTTAGGTAAATGTATGTCAATAATTATTTGTTAAGCCAAGTATCTATATGTGTACAACGATTTTAGTTTGGCTAATCTAGTTCTATTATGACTAAATTTCATGCTGAGCTTACTCTTAAGTATGCAAATTACAGTAGCTTTGAATAAACTATGAAATATGTATTTCTTTGATAAAAAATACAACTTTCTAACAGCTGTAATAATTTTTGAAATGTATTTTATAAATTTGATTCAATTTATTGAAAAAGATTATCCTATAATCCTATAGAGACAATTAAAACTTTTTTTAAATAAACATTTTTATTGCAGTAATGGAATTCTGCATTCTAACCAATGTTCAATTGTTATTGAAAGGAAGGCAAATAATTGCAGTTTCTGTTTTTGATATATCAATCAGGAATGTTTTATAGATATAAGTCGTTTCATGAGCTCACATAATTTAATACATGTTTTGGAGGAAAGCTCTTTATTAACATGAGCACAAAGTATCCCATGTGCAAAATAATATAAATAACACTTTTATTTCAATATAGGATTTCACTCATTTACTAGTACGTATAGGTCGCTGATCTTATTTTATCAAAAATAATTGTACGTTTTACTCACTTGAGCGGGTATTGATAGAGCGGCAATGGACAGTGTAACATGATAATGTTATAGGTTTGCTGTGGACGTTTACATGTCAGTAAAATATCTATGATTGTAATAAATGCATAGTTCCCTTAGAAAAAATAATAATAATAATAACATAACTGAAATGAAAATATTTTCTTAACTCTAGTGCAATTTGCATTAGAAAAGGAAATATGAAGTATTGTTTAAAAAAAAACAACACAAGGATAATGAAAATAATTTTTCTATTTTAAAAACTTAAAAAGTAAACAACTTATCATTTCCCTTTATACCTCTGTAACTCACTCATATCTGTCGTGATAAAAGAGATTTAGAGGAGTAATGCACCAAAGCTTAAACAAATAAAAGCACATACGTTATCATTTAGATAACATAAACATATAAAAACAGTGATATACAATAATTTTTAGATTAAATTAAAGTAATTTGAAAAAAACATATAAAAATGGAAGCCGTTTAGATTATTTATTGTTAATCGCGAAACGGAATAATAGTACGTGACGTCACTAGTTCTGCCCAAAGCAATTATTGTTTTGTTAGTTTTTAATGTATGAAATAAAACGCCTTATTTCTATCTTAGTAACTTTTATATGTCTATTAATCCTCTTGAAAATTACTCATTGCTACAGACTGGTATTTATATGTCCCTCACGTACGAATTTAATAAAACTGGTAAACGGCCACTAACGTTTTTTGCTTTGGAACCATGTTTTTTTCTTCAAATACATATCTTAAACTTTTCAGTAAATCATAAACATAAAATTTATTTAAAAATCACCATTTAAAACTATAACATAGTATGTTACCCGTCCTGCATTGAAACGATCTCAGAAGAGAGTTAATTCAAAGAAAACATTAAGTTGTTATTTAAAAAAAATTTTTTTTTAAAAAGCATATTTTTCCAAAACGTTTTACTATAAATCAGTATTTTTTTTAAAATGAGGACCAGTTAACCGTAACTTCAGTTATTCGGTATTAACTTATTACCAGTTACGATTAACATGAAGGGCAACATGCGTGTCATTTTTTAAAAATCCCATTTAATCATCACTGTTGACTCTGTAAGCTCAAGACATTATTTTTTTCATTACATTTTTTAGAAATAATGAGTTGACGTGCAGCATACAAGAGAGGTAATCACGACGTCGCCAACAGACGTGGTGTGGTTAAATGTGGTACATACCCTTGTAGGTCTTAGAAACTAAGAAATAATGACGTCCTTCCTGCTATCGAATGGTTTAAAGTTAAAACTGACCTTTTTTGTAAACGGTTAATAACAGCCCTTAATTGAAGTCACGCACCTAGAGGGGAGAGGGGGTCACGAATTTTTTGAAATGTGTGACTAAGGGGAGGGGTGTATAAGAAGTGTGACGTCATATCAAAACGCGCTACTTTAAATGAAAGTTCAACTGAAATATTCCATTAGTTACAATTCATTTTATCTTTTACGTGGCTTCATAAACCTCTTTTTTATTACTATACCACTTGATAATATTTGTTCTTCTTCTTTCCTGCATTTTATTAAGTAAATACCCCAAAAAAGGTTTTTTCTAGATTAATACCAAAATAAGCCGTTATTCCAACTGCCTGCCGACCAGACAGTAGTGGGTATATATCACGTGACACAACAATTCTACCGTCAAACGTAAATCTACCAGACCCAATATGCATTCTCAATTCATACACATCAGCTATCTTATATATATTTCCTAAATTAATCTATTTTTAATAAGACATAAGAGTAAATAAATAATTTTTTAATGAACGAAGGAATATATTCGTTTTGTAAACTCCCTTAATTAAATATTGATCTTTGCATTATTTTAACTTTCTTTTAACGAGCTTATAGCTCGTTATTTTAGGTAAATTTTTATAGATACAAGTCTACTTTATAATTATTGTATCAAGTTTGTATTTATCGCATATATATTATTTTTGTATTTGCAGTCTACTTTAGATTGTGTACTTTACTTAAATCTGTATATGTGTGCGTGTTAGTGTTTATAGAATCTTCGGAAATCGACAATGACATCAGCAGTAATTGATAAAGGAAAAATGTGCTTTATTACATAAATATTATTTAAATTTAAAAAGATATAGAGAACAAATAACTTTTAAACTATATACATGTATTAA
>CALYLW010000648.1:0-85000 GCA_944989445.1 Ampullaceana balthica | reverse complement strand
AATACAAAAGTGATCTGAGGGCAACTCTTCAGTTATAGATGCGGATTTAACAACACAATCGTCAATATGCAATACCTAATCATTAAAGTGTCCTTGATCATTCGTCTCTTGATTTATAGCAAAAATAGAACCAATGCAATATTTTGAGGTATAACACACGTAGCTCATGTAAAGCGTAAATCTATAATGATAATAATGACATGGAAATAACTCTTAGAAAATAGAGCAAATAATCACAATCTGAGAAAATCTAAAAAAAAATTGTCGCTATATATATTTAAAGTTAAGACTATCATAATTATTATGCCTTTTATTATATATTTACTATGCTTAAACGGGTTACAATAATGGTACGCTAAAATGTCTTAGGTTTTAATAATTATATATTTTATTAAATAGTATAATAACTGCCAATTTATTTTACTTATTAAAGAAATGGCTAAAAACCACACAAGTAATGACGTCATTTACATAGAGTCATATTTAAAATAAAAAAAGAAAGAAAATGGAATATTTTGATTAATTTTTCTATTAACATTGTTATATTGTTATAAATAATTAGTCAACAGTTATTAATCGTTAACATCTCTTTATATCTCTTATTAACCTGATCGCCGTTTTAGGTGTAATAAATAAGGTCAATATGGCAAACATAAAAATAATCAAAATCAAATAAAATATTTATAGAAATAAACAATATAAAAGCCCACGTCCCTGTCTGTCTTCTGTCTCCATAACGCTGAGGGACACAGTACTAGAGTCCTTATCAGTTAATAAATAGAGTTTGAAAAAGATTTAAATCTTATAAGTTCAAGTACTTTGATTTAATATGACTAAAAACGTGGGGTGGTTGTTTGGTATAAAAAGAAAAGAGTTATGATTTAGAAGGCAAAAGAGAGATCTATAAGTGAGAGAATGCTTGAACTGCATATGTAAAATCTCATAAGCAACCGTTTTAGTCAGATTATACCAAAGTACTTGAACTTATAACTTTTAAATTACTTCTTTCTTTTTATTTCACTTATGAAAGCGTTGTTTTTAAAAATCTTTTTTTTTCAACCTGTATTTATTTTATTCTTTTTAGTTTGGTTGTGAAATCATAGAGTAGATCGAAAATTTTATTTCTTTAAAAGCATCGCGTGTTTACAGACTGAAACTGACTGAACTCGCCTTGTTGTAAACACGGGGAGTGGTCATCGATGGAAGGAGTGAACTAGCACGTGCTGTCAACAATGCCAATCGGATACAGATGCTATATAAAGATAAACGATCGCTCTGAAAATTTGATACAAAGCATTGTTAGGCAAGGTCTATCTGTCTTAAAATTTTGAGACCATCTAGGACCATGAGAAGTGGTTTCTTTGAAAAATTGCAGACAGGCAGACAGACATGAAAGAAAGGAAGTTAATATAAACTTTGTAATAATAAATAGAGGAAAAAGGTTTTTAAAAACAACGTTTTTATAAGTGGAATAAAAAGAAGAAAATAATTTAAAAGTTATAAGTTCAAGTAATTCGATTTAATATGACTAAAAACGTGTGGCGGCACATATGAGGTTTTACACATGCAGTTCACTCATACTCTCACATATAGATCTCTCTTTTGCCTTCTCAAATATAAATCTTTAATTTTTATACCTAACACTCGACCCTGTAGAAATGACGTCACACAAGCAGAAATGAAAGACTGTTTTCTTTTAAATTCAATGCATCAACTTTGAGCTTAAAATAAATTTAATTAAATTGTGAGACTTTTCCGTCAGGTAAGACAGTACGTTTTCCATTGCATTTAATTGGATCTTTAAGAATCATTTATAACCCTCAAGAAATCGAAAACTGAGTTAAACTGTTTATAAAACATTTCTAAACAGACACCATTGACAATAGACGAAATTCTGTATGAAGCTGCACATGATTAAATTCTTTATCTTCTTCAATACAAAACTGTGTAATTAATGTCAGTCAATTATTTGCTTTTTTATTAAGTAGATAGATTTTAATTAAATATTTAAATGACGTATGTAGGTATGCAATTAAATGTGTGGCAACTAAATGTTGACGATGGATGATACAGTGTACTGTGTATGTTGACGATGGATGATACAGTGTACTGTGTATGTTGACGATTGATGATACAGTGTACTGTGAATGTATTCGGCATCTTATTTTTTTTAATATTCAAGAAAATCCTTGTAGTGCCCTACCATCACTGGAACATCATCTGTGACTAATGATACGATTTGACTTAGATGGTGTTCTTTATTTAAAAAAAAACACATCCAATAAATGAAATATTGATTCTCTTTTAGTTTTCAGTTTGTACAAGGAGGACAAATAAATATTCTTTTTTTTTCTTTTAAATTCAAATCATCAACTTGAAGCTGAAAATTAATTTAATTAAAATGTGAGACTCTTCGGTCAGGTAAGACATCTAAGTTTTCGATTGCATTTAATTGGAACTTTAAGATCATTTACAACCCTCAACAAATCAAACACTGAGTAAAACAGTTTATAAAACATATTTCAAAAGACACTCTTGACAACAGAAGAGTTTCTGTATGAAATGATGACCCCCTTTCCAGTCCATGACGGACTATGGGGCAAGTGAAGTAGCGTTCACACGTTTTTAGCCACCATTAACGAGCAGGGGAATGTGTGGCCAGCACAATGCCCCAGGGGCCTTGCCAGTACCTGGGCTTGAACCCGCGACTCGAAACTTGTGAACGCTACATCACTTGACCCCATAGTCCGTCATGGACTGGAGAGGGGGTCATTCTGTATGAAGCTACTCACGATTACATTCTTTATCCTCTTCAATACAATACTGTGTAAAAAATATGTCAATCAATGATTTGCTATTTTATTAAGTAGATAGATTTTAATTAAATATTTTAATAATTTATTTAGGTAAGCACTTAAATGTGTGGCAACTAGATAATGACGATGGATGATTCAGTATACTGTGAATCCATTCGGCACCTTATTTCTTTAATGTTCAAGAAAATCCTTGTAGCGCCCTACCATCGCTGGAGCATCATCTGTGACTAATAATACGATATTACTTAGATGCTTTTCTTTATTTAAACAAAACTCATCCAATAAATGAAATGTTGATTCTCTTTTAGTATTCAGTTTGTATAAAGAGGACAAATACATATTCTTTGGAATTTGTTTTTTCCTTTGTTAATCGCACGTATGCTAAAAGTATTGTCCAATTTCCTGGCAAAGATTACTCATCTAACTAAATAGAAAATGAGATGTTATTAAATAGCTGCACAATGAACCTACAACATCTTTAGCAATTTCATTAATTCTTCTTTGCAGTGCTATTTTTCTCAACCACATTTTCTTGATATTATCAAATGCTGGCTTGTGTATCTCAGTACGTATTACTTCACTTACTGCAGGTATAATTAGTTTTCCACCAACAGTATGAGGTTTTTTCCGATTTAACAATCATTAACAAAATTTCGTATGAAGCCAGCAAGCAATAGCCATCTTGTGTGTTGCGGTTGTAAGGAATGTTTGTCAAAGTCTGTTGTTTATTTTTGTTTTATCTTTTAGAGTTCGAAAAGAGGATAAATCCTTTTTTCTTTTTTATCACCATACATTTTAGTCAAATGTTCTTGTATCTTGGGAGGCTTTATAGCTTCGCAAATACATAAATCTAACTTTATAAATATTTCCTTCTTTATTTGATGCTATCACCACCTATGTAAAGATATTTTCCGCACCCCCCCTCCCCTCATGTATGTAAACTGCGTCATCGCACCCCATGGATTGCTGCAGCGCCCATCACTATGCTAAGCCATATAGGAACAAAATAAACTCGCCACAAGAAATTGTTTAAATCGAGCTCCGTCAATACTGGTGGTAGAAGAAAGTTAGAAATTCATTGCGATTATTGTTATCCCTTATTTAAGGGATCGAAGACAAGTGGCTTGCCACTTATATAACCCCTCGTTATATATTCAAATGCAGTCGTTTGCTTTTCATCAATTAGGGACAGGGATACATAAATGCATTATATTTATAGTTGTCTTAATTTCAGGAAACAAGTTTTCTAAAAATGTATTTTTACTTTAAATTAAAAAAATTCTATACATGATATTTATGTACCTGCAATACAAAGTGTATACAATACAACTAAGTAATATTATGTCGTATCGACATATAGAATGCAATTAAAACAAATTTAAATGAAATAATATTATGTTCTTATTAATACTGCCGCTTAAGTTGCCTCAATTACAATCTCATATTAAATAAGTATATAGCGGTGCTTTTTAGTGCGGCGTGATGAGTCATTGCAAGTCAGATATTACGAAATATCATATTTTAATTTGTAAATTGTACCTTAAGTGTTTTATGTGAGTTCAAACTTGTGTCAATGATTTCTTTTCCATTTAAATATGATATATGGAATTTTATCAAACGTCTTATTGAATTTACTGGCTAAACAACATAGCAATCAAGCAACACTATCTAACTAAAATACAACACTAAGAATCAGGAAACTCTAACAAACTGAGAGACAACACTTGCAATCAAACAACTCTTACAGACAGACAGACAATGCTAACAAACAGACAACTTTTACACACAGCCAATTCAAACACCTCTACTATTTAGAGAATACAAAAAATTAGAAATCTCTGACATAAAGCAACCTTAACAATAAGAAAAAGCGTATAGACATACAACAAACCCAACTTAAACACAGACAACACCAACAAATATTGCAAACTGACAGACCACATGTACATTAGTTTCAGACATGAAAGCGGGAATTGATAACAAACAGAGATAATCCATATCAGCTGTGATAACAGACAGAGATAACACAGATCACCTGTGATAACAGACAGAGATAACCCATATCACCTGTGATAACAGACAGAGATAACCCATATCACCTTTGATAACAGACAGAGATAACCCATATCACCTGTGATAACAGACAGAGATAACCCATATCACCTGTGATAACAGACAGAGATAACCCATATCACCTGTGATAACAGACAGAGATTACGTGACCCTTAAGCCTCGTGTTAAATTTTCTGCTCTGTGACCCCTAAAATGAAAACAATGGAGATAAAAAAAAACTGGTAAAACTCCACCTTACTTCTTATTTATTTAGGTGAGAGAAACGACTCGATATTATACCTTGGGGGCAGAAGTGGACTAGCACTGTTGACTGAAACCAAATGAAAATAGATAATGGCCAATAAGCTTTCATTGACAATAAGTTATAAAATCTGGTACATGAACAAAATGGTTCACTTTTGGACAAGTCCGGAACTGGAGTTTTGGTCACCAACATGGATCTTACGTTTTTGAGGGAAAGATAACCCCACAGTTTTACGAGACAAAATAATGGTATTTCAAGTTCTACCTGGTATTTGGATTCGGTTGTTTTTTTTATAACATCTACCAGCAGTCCATCCATGTTTATGGTCACTGTTTACTGCGTGACCACTGGACCCCAATCCATCACGACCGTACTTTTACAGTGCCGTATTGGAATGCGGCCCTGTGACCACTGGAGACCGATGATAGTATCAAATAACATTATATAGGAAGCGGTGATAGTATCAAATAACATTAGGGAGTTGGTGATAGATTCAAATAACATTAAGGAGGTGGTGATAGTATCAAATAACATTAAGGAGGTGGTGATAGTATCAAATAACATTAAGGAGGCGAAGATAGTATCAAATAATATTAAGGTGGCGGTGATAGTATCAAATAACATTAAGGAGGCGGTGATAGTATCAAATAACATTAAGGAGGCGAAGATAGTATCAAATAACATTAAGGTGGCTGTGATAGTATCAAATAACATTAAGGAGGCGGTGATAGTATCAAATAACATTAAGGAGGCGGTGATAGCATAAAATAAAGAAGAAAATATAGAGGCAATTTAATTTATGTATTCCACGAACCTATAATGCGTTCCAAACTACAATAACATTTAACTAAACTCACGGTTGTTAAAAATGATTAGGATTTATCTTCTTTTCAAAAACTAAAAGAAAAAAATGTTGAAAAAACAAAAAAGTTCAACTGAAAATATACAACACGACGCTACTCCAGATGGCGATCTCTTTCTTTTTTCTTAGAATAATAATTTTTAAGATAGTTTCCATAGAAATATAATATGCAAAAGATCAATAGAATAATGGAAAATAATTAATTTTGTAATAATTAGTTTTCATATGTCTTATCTTATCTGTTTCAGACGCTCTTTCCATACAGAACATTATTACGTGCTACGCTTATCTATGGTTTGTGTTTAGTCCTGCATTCTTATTAGAGTTTTAAAAGTTGATAAAGTGTTGTCTCTCCTGATTGATTCAGGCAACCCATTCCACGCCCGAATTCCGAAGAGTTACATAAATAATGCATGTTATTTATATATTTTGTTTTTAAAAACATTAAGTGGAATGTTCTGCATTAATTTTAATATTTTTATTTTAATATAGGTATTAAGTTTAACGATTATAAAAACTATTTATTTCTGACAATCACACGTTATTTTGTCTCGTGTCAATTTAATCCTGTATAACTGTCCCTCTCTCCCGACTTATAAAATGTTTATTAAATTGTTTAACTCTTTCATTCGTTCCCTCGTGAACAGATTCTTAATCTCATAATTAGTATTGTTGTTGTAAGTGTGTAATTATTCATATTTAGTGCTGCCAGCGCTAAGCTTTTCAACCAAAATCTGTTGTTTTTTCGAAACTTGTTTAGGTTTTATTTTTTTTTAAAAACAATCATAACCTTGGTGTTTTATATAAAACAAAATAAGATGTGAAAGTACGAAAAATAAATAAGTATGTGTAATTATTAACATCCTAAATAAATTCCATATTTCAAGAACAAAAATAAGCAGTAGGTGGCATCAGTATTTTTAGCCGCTCTATCATCTTACATTATGATTTCTATGGGCCTGAATTCACTGAATTCGAAATGTGGCGCTGCTACGGTGATAACATGTCTAAAGAAATCTATCGTACCAGATAAAACAAATTAAATGAGCCAAAATATTCAATTTTATTAGACTTTATGATAAACACAACAGATCTAACATTTTCTTCTGTCTGCGTTGAGAGAATGTTCTGTCACGTATACAAGGTATAGACTGAAGATAATCTAATACACTTCTCTGATAGACATAATTATAACAACTAGGGCTGGTACTCATAACAAAACATTCATTCGATTAATCGGGGAAAATTGATTTATCGATTAATTTCGATTAATTGTATTTGTACAAAGCATATATATATATATATATATATATATATATATATATATATATATATATATATATATATATATACATATATATATCACGTTAAGTCACAAACCATTATTTCGCAAAATCGGTTAAGTCGTGGTAATTTCATGGTTTCCAAATTTTCTGACGTAACCCAGAAAATTCGTTCTGCTATTCAAGATATAAAGAAGAAAAAACTTTTTGTTTATGTATGCACGTCTAAATAAATAATAATAATAATACGAGGGAAAAGTATGTTAGTGAAAAAAATGTCTCTATCAAAATTTATAACTCAAATAAAAATAGAAGACCAGACATTAACAATATATGAACGTAGGACAGAATAATCTTCTGTATAGAAGAAGTGTATGTAATAATGTCATTTATAAGAAAGGTGACATAAGTGATTAATAAATGCAGTTGTTAGTATATTTTACGAATAGTTATGTATATCATCCTAATGCCTTAGGGCAGAGGCGTCACTAGGGTTGAGGGTGCGTGGACCGCACCAAGTGACACCATAACAAGGAGTGACACCAATGTGTATAATTCTGTATGTTTCCGTTATTTGGAACTTGTAGACTCGAAGGATGTCTATGGGATAAGTTGTTAGAGGATGACTCCATGACCTATCACACTGGATGACACCAACCATAGTGACGCCTCTGACTTAGGCGCCATCCATAAATGACGACACACATCAGGGGGGATGGGGGATCACACTTTTTTGACGATGTGTAACAATGGGGAGGGGGTGAATAAGAACTATGACGTCACATTATAACGCGAAAATTTAAATTAATATCCACTTAAATATTTGATTGCTTTCAATTTTTTTAACGACGTTTTAAATGGCTTCCCTTGTGTTAAGGTATTAGAGTGCAGCCTCACACTAAATACACACTAAAATGTCAATAAAATGATTTGAAACATGTTAATTTTCAAATAGGAAATTCGGCTTTAAAGGGAGGGGGTGGGGGTGGCTGGAGCTATGTGACGTCATATTTGTTTATTTTTTGCGTGTTTTGGTTTCTTACTTTGGGATCTAGTTTTTTTTTGTTTTTTTAACGTGTTGGATAGTTTTTTTTTCCAAAATTGTCACTGGCAACACTGTTCAAGTTTATGTTTCTTGTGAGAGAAAAACTACACATTAGCCCTCTATCCATATAGAGTATTTAATTGTTTAACATTTTAGATGATACTTGTGAAGCTGAAATTCGAGCTAAAATTGGGTCGGCAATGGCTTGCAATGACGAAGTTAACCAAAATATGGAACAGCAAAAACATTAGCCTTCCAACAAAGCTCAGGCTTTACAGAGCTCTCGTTAAGACAATTGTCCTTTATGAATGTAAGACCTGGACACTAATGGCAGCCACTGAAAGCAAGCGACAGTCATTTCAAAAAACAAATGCATGAGAAAATTCTCCAGATATCCTATTTAGAACACAAGACTAATGAATATATCTTGGACATTATAAACTCTATTGAGGGACATAAAGAAACCATTATAACAAGAAATAAGAGACATAAGATGGCATGGGTCGGTCATGTACTGAGACATGATACCCAGACAAAGAATATCCTTCAAGGCGCTATAGAAGGGACTCGGCGAAGAGGTCGACACCGGAAAGGCTAGATGGACAACATGAACGAATGGACAAGGATGATATTGCATGAATTATTGGCCGCCACTCAAAATAGACAAATATGGGGATCGTTATCTGTTGATGTGTCCATGCGCTCCCCCAAAGACCGCAACTGTCACGGGACTGATTATGATGATGATGATAACCATTTTATGTAACATATTAAGTATCCTCTCTTGCAGACAACAAAGGCAGGTTAATTATACAATATAAATATTAACTATCAATTAGTAATTTTTAAGAATTATGAAATAAACCTGTTGAATGAGGTTGTTGAAAATGGACTTAGGCTGTATCTGTGGTAGGCTCCCAACTATTCATTGACATTGTATCCCTATTTATAGGGATCGATATCAAGCGAAATAGCACTTGAATAAAATAGACTGGTTTCCTATGCAAAACGTATAGGGATCAAAGACGCATTCCCAAAACAGTCAGCTAAGCATATCTGTATAAGTACATATAAAAATTGTATTGTTCTTTTAAATTCTTTATAAATTACGATTTTAAATCGAATTTGTCATTCAAATGTTAAGTTTCTATACATTTTTTTTTAACGTTAGGTCCATACAAAAAAAAACTAACACAAATATTCAATATCAAGAGTCATAAAATTAATATATTATGAATAAATTAACATTCTTTGCGATAAAATTTAATTCTAATCAATCAATTACCTAAAGTTTGTTAAAAAAAAACACATCACATATTGAATTTCATCGTAAATACAACATTGCGGTGCTTTGTGGTGCATCGCTAACGGGAAAAACAATTCCCGTTGGCATTTTTAACAACATAGAATAATGCTAAATTTATCTTAAGTTTCTAAATATTATATTTAAAAATAACAAAACCAGAACACAAACTACACATACTTAAATTAAACTACAGAAACTTAAATAGCATATGTTAACAATTAATAACTGGTGATGAATAATTTATATAACAATATATTAACGTTAATAGAAAAATTAATCAAAATGTAAACTTTATCATTCTTTTGTTTTTTAAATATGACTATTTATTTGTAAATGAAGTCATTATTTTTGTGTGGGTTTTTTGCAATTCTTTTAATAACTATAACTATTGGCAGTTATTCTATCATTAAAAATATATAACTAATAGTGTATTACCCGTCAAAAATGACGGGAGTTTTCAAAATTGATATATTTCAATTTGTGTAATTGTCCCTTTTGCCTGAAAGCCGCATAGTAAATAATCAGAAAATGTAGAGACCATGAGAGAAAAATTAAATCTCTTTTCCATATTGAACAATTTTATGCGGACGTTGGAAAATAGTGGGGTTTTTTTGTTGTTTTTATTTTACAATATATTTTTCAAGCTTATTTTTTTTAGCGGTGGGCTTTCTAAAATCTAGCGTTACGAAAGGACATAGCAGAGTATATATTTTGATTATATATACGAACATATGTGTTATGAGAAAACCTCCAAGCTTAGGCTTCGCGTTATATAAAGGTCATAGAAAAACTTGTCTTAAAGCAACTATTTGCTTATCTTAACGACAACACTCTTCTAAGTCCTAATCAGTCGGCCTACAGACCTTCTCACAGCACAGAGACCATCCTGTTGAAGGTAACAAATGACCCCCTGCTCGCACTGGACAATGGGAAAATCTCTATCTACTTCTACTGCTCGAAAAGCATTCAGTTAAAAGCCAATCATTTGCAGATGATACTCAGCTATACACTCACACTGATCCCTCTGATATTGACTCCACTGTCCAATTGATGCAGGAGTGCATTGGTGAGGTAAAGTCTTGGATGACTTTCAGCAAGCTAAACTAAATGACGATAAGACAGAAGCACTCCTATTCTGCAACAATAAATCACGCAGTACTTTGTCTCTTCCTAATTCTATTCAGGTGGCTAGTTCTGATATACTGTTCAAAAACATCGACTAGGAATCTTGGCTACATTATTTCTGACAACATGTCTACCAACAACTTCATCAATCACATCTGTCGCTCTGCCTACACCGCCATTCGTCAGATCAGCTCATTCCGTCATTACTTAACAGTTAGTGCAACAAAAACTCTAGTCTGTGCTCTTGTTCTATCTCGCATTGATTATTGCAATTCTCTTCTGTCAGGTGCGCCAAAACAATGCATTGAAAAACTACAGAAAGTTCAAAATTCAGCTGCCAGACTAGTTCTTAAGGCAAAAAAACATGACCATGTTACTCCCGCTACTTTACTCACTTCATTGGCTACCTATACAAGCTCGAATTGATTACAAACTGGCTGTTCTCTGTCACAACTTCTTTTCTGACTCATCTCCTTCCTATCTTACTGAACTTCTGTCGGTCTACTCACCCAGTCGTCAGCTACGCTCTTCTGCAGACACACGTATTCTCTGTGTTCCTAAGACACGAACTAAAACATTTAGTAAAAGGGCATTCTCTTTTTGTGCGGCCATACAATGGAATTCTCTACCATTACACATCCGTAGTATTCGAACTACTAAGTCCTTCAAGACTGCACTTAAAACGCATCTTTTCAAAATGTATTTATAAAATTGAAGAAAAAACATTTTTTTAATGATTAGCGTAGCTTGTGTGTAATGCACTTTCCTTTATGTTGTTATTATGGTATGAATGGTTATTTAATTATTATATGTATGTTATGATCTCAATGTAAAGCGCTGTGAGCCTGGTTCCCTACTGGGATACAGAGCTATATAAATGATCAATTATTATTATTATTATTATTATTATTATTATATAGGTTTGCATGAATATTAATGATATAATCATGATAATAGCAAATGCATAGTGAATTACACACAGTATAAAGTGATATTGCGGCAAAGAAGTTTGAAGTTCGAAGTATTAATAAATATTGCTGAGGAGTCAGCCGGACGTTAACTTGCGGCATTGAATAGTGCGCACTAATTATGAGTGCACCATAATACAGCACAGTTCATTAAAAATAAATATTGTGACTGTAATGTGATCCACATCACGCATATCTGTAATTTGAAGCAGTTTAAGCTTCATCGATGATTATGACTTGTCAGTTTATTCGCCCATTTGTCCATACATTATTACAACATTATCAAAACATGTAAAAAATAAACTGTAATTTTACACATGTTACTAACTATTTATTTTGCATGAAACGTAGTAAGCAAAGTTTTTCACGGGATAACAGAAAAGATTAAGTTATAAACTTTTAATCATATCTACAATTTAAAATACACGGTTACATTATCAAAAACATGTAAATAAAAAATTGTAACTATTTACAGATATGAATAAAAATGAACTATTTATTTTTCATGAAACCTTTGAAGTAAAGTTAAGCACTGGATAAAAGAAAATATTAAAGTATTAACTTTAATATACACGTTTTAGGAATTCTAATAAATGTTTTCATTATTGTAAAGTCAGCACCCCTTCCAGTTCTATATTATAAGCAAAGATTTTTTTTTAACAATTAGTCTAAGACGAATTAAAATATTACATGTAAATAAGAATTTTAAAAAACTATTGTGGGGAGGAGTCCAATTTTTAAATATGTTATTTTTTTAAACATACAAATGTGCATTGTGCAATCTCAAAGTGTATAAAAGAAAAGCAATTGCTATACTTAAGAATAAGTTGACACATTTCATTAGCAGTAATAAATAATGGCTTTGTAGTTCAAAACGCATCGAAACTTGACAACCAAACGACAAACAATTGTAAATTTCATAAACCGACGAAAAACGAATGTTATATATTAATATAGAAAATTAAATTTATAATTACGTACGTAATATTGACATGGACACATACACAAAAACAGACATTTAATAAATAATAATAATAATAATATTAATCACATCAAATAAAACATTGCTCTTTTTACTTCGTTCCCTTCACACATTAATAAAAGCTCAAATAATGACGTCACGTCACAATATTTTATGGTGAGCAACACATTTTTTTTTAATCTCGAAAGCAACATTTTAATTATTTTTTTTATCGGGAGTTACCTCGCATAGCGTCAGGACTGACAGACACTACTTGCGTGACAGATTGCAAATTATGTTATTTAATTAAGGTATAAGACATTTTAGCGCACCATTATTTTATCCCGTTTAAGCACAATAAATATAATATAATAAATAAATAAAAAGACCAATAATAATCATAGCCTTAACTTTTAATATATATAGTAATATTTATATTAAGATTTAGTCGAATTGTGATTTTTTTTGTGTGTTTGCTCTATTTTCTAAGTGTTATTTCCATGTCAGTATTATCATTATGGATGCACGATTGACATGAGCTACTTTTGTTATACCACAACATATTGCATTGGTTCTATTTATGCTCTTAGAAAGAGATGTATGATCAATGACAATTTAAAAGGAGTTTCAGCAAACTAAAAATTATCAAAATTTACTGAGATCGACTTCAGATCAACAATGCACATCATATCTAGCTCTTCTTTCCATCGAAAGTGAACTTACCAGTTATATGTATATAAACTTCAATGAAATAATCACTAATTTTGCAAACATTAAAAAGCTAGAAAAGTTAAGCTTTGAACCTTTGATATAGGACCTATGAGTTGATCGGTGGAGTGTTACTTATATTTAATTTACTTTTAATTGTGAGTTTCTATCGTTATGTATGAGATAATGAGAATGACACATTTATAGTATTGTTTTTATTTATAATACATGTTACTTCAAGTTTAGCTGTGTTCTTTATTAACGCAAAAATATCTAGTTTTATCCACCAATTTAATTGGTATTATTAGTAAATAATAAACTGCAATTTAGTATTGTTCCTGTCTTTTGCATTTTTATATTCGTCATTGTATTACTTTCACTGTCAGACTACGTAATTATTGTCATAAATAAAATAAGAGAAATCCAAATATTTTTTTCTAAAATATGAAAAAATCGCAAAGCTGAAACTTGTCAAATTATCGAGGGCGCCAAAAATAAATTAGCCAATGGCGCCAAAAACATAGTTACGCCTCTGGTCCTCATATCACTTTTTTATTATTTGTTACCTTAAGTCGGTTTCTCCCCCCTCCTCCCATTGAGTTCACAAATGTTGGAGTTTTAATATTACTTACAGCTGTCATTGCAATCTGCCTTGTATCATTTTAATACGTTGATCCTGGCGACAAAGATTAAAAATACTGTGAGATATAGTTTTATTTTGTTCCGTTATTTTATTACATCAGTGTAAATATTTTTTAATAAAGATATTTTTTTTTAAATTTCAATATTATGCACACGAAAACAAATCATTATACACAAAACACCTAGAGTTTATAGTAATATTGGAAAGACCAAGTTTTCGACGGGTTAATATAGTGGTAAGAAAAAATATAAATAAAGTTGAACTCAAAACATACCGTTAAATTTTATAATAATTATAATTAGTAAAACAAGAATAAATTCAGCCAAATTAAATTATAGTAACCATTACAGTTTTTACTTTCAGACAGAGAAATAAAAAATTTTCAAAACAATTTATATTTATATATATATATATATATATGACACATGTTTTAAAACTTAAGATAATTATTTCATGCACAACTGTGGACCATCATATCCCTAATTGTCTACATCTCATCACAATAATGTTTAAAATAATGTCTCTCTTCATACGATACAACATTTACCTTCAACAGTATAAACTGTATAGTTAACCTCCTGAGTATAAGGTACTCAGTACGTCAGCCTCCTCACGTGTGAGTTGAAACTAAAAGTTTACATTTACTAGGACGTGAATTGCCCGTCTTTTGACTAGGGGTGCTGTCAGTTGATCTTTAAACAATGACAAATGTCGGCTGTGAGTTGATATTTAAACAATGAAAAATGTGCGCTGTGACTTGATCTTTAAACAATGACAAATGTGCGCTGTGAGTTGACCTTTACACAATTATAAATGTGTGCTGTGAGTTGATCTTTAAACATTGACAAATGTGCGATGTGAATTGATCTTTACACAATGACAAATGTGCGCTGTGAGTTGACCTTTACACAATGACAAATGTGGGCTGCGAGTTGATCTTTACACAATGACGAATGTGCGCTGTGAATTGATCTTTACACAATGACAAATGTGTGTTGTGAGTTGACCTTTACACAATGATAAATGTGTGCTGTGAGTTGATCTTTAAACATTGACAAATGTGCGATGTGAATTGATCTTTACACAATGACAAATATTAGCTGTGAGTTGACCTTTACACAATGACAAATGTGGGCTGTGAGTTGACCTTTACACAATGACAAATGTGCTCTGTGGATGTTCTAGCTCTGGGCAATAAGTCAACAACGTAATTGTAGTTAAATAATTCCGCCATACAAATCTCTTACTCCTTAAATAAAAATCAACATATTTTTAAATCCTTTATATTAACTCGTAGCGTCTGCTTGCTTGATGGATTGCTTGAAGCCTTGCTTGCGGAAAAAAACTTAAGATCAATTTTTAACCAACTTTCTCGTATGCTTTTGTGCTGAAATGTTGCAGGAAGACTCGTGCCGATGATATAAATGATCTTTTAAAATTTCAGATCGATCGCATATATTGTAATTAAATTATTGAATTTTTAGATTATCTCTAATTGTCTCTATGTAGAATGTTAATTTTTAGCCTCGAGTGTCGCGATGCGTATTATATTGAAAGGTCTTTTTAATACTTTCCTGTTGCGCTGTGCGATGTGTATTATATTGAAAGGTCTTTTTAATACTTTCCTGTTGCGCTGTTAGTTAGTTAGTTAGTTCCTCTCGGGCCGAAGACGGCACATAGGGCAGAAGTCATTGTTTTCCATTTACGACGATCCGTCGCCAATTGTATTAGGTCTTGATTATTTCTTAGACCCATGGTTGAGCTTTCTCTTTTGATTGTTCTACGTAGGGTTTCTTTTGGTCTTCCTTGTTTTCTTTTGCCTTTTGGTGTCCATATGAAGGCCTGCCGTGGTAGTCTTCTCTCGTCCATTCGAAGAACATGACCGATATAATTCCAACGCCTTCTCCTTATAAGGGTTGACACATATTCATGGTTGGTTTCTTCTCTTATTGTTTCATTTGATTTAAAATCACTCCATTTTATATTCAAAATTTTTCGGAGGCATTTGTTCTCGAAGGCAACTAATTTTTTTTTATATAGCTTGAGTGGATTTCCAGCTTTCACATCCATATTAATTCTTTTTAATACTTTCCTGTTGCGCTGTGCGATGTGTATTATATTGAAAGGTCTTTTTAATACTTTCCTGTTGCGCTGTGCGATGCTTAATATATTGACGATACTTTAAAAAAATATATTCTCGATCTGTAAATGTAAATGATATTAATAGCTAATCTGTCTCGCGGTGCGCACTATGTTAAATATGTTTGTATAACCATTTTCCCGTGATCAAATTGAGCTGAAATTTAGCAGGCAGACTGTAAACGTTTTAAAACGCAATTTCCCATGGCATAAATTGCGTTTATAAATTTGAAATGTCTATATAGCTTGCACATGCAGCTCATCCTGAACCATACCAGATAGAGGGTTCGGGTCTTTTGCAAATAAGCTAAGGAGGTCCCAAGGATGTGCAACGGCAAAAACAATACCGAAAAGTTTTACTGGATTTCCTATAAAAAAATTATTTAAAAAACGAAAAAGTATCTGTATTTTTTCAATTTCACGCCAACAATAACACCAATCGGGTTCAAATAAGCGCCAACGATAGCTAATCATATTTAGAACAATGTTAAATATGGAATTTGTGGCGGAAAGACATCAGGTAGCATCCCGTAATTTTAGCAACAATTTTTGAAATTAATTGTTCAGCCTAGTTTCAAAATTATTGATTTGAAATGACTTTTAATTGAATCTAGAATGATATTTAATGGGGGTTTTCCGCTTTCTGAATACTTATGTTAGATTGTTGCGTGGTGCGCATTATATTGAAACATTTTTTTTAAGCCATGCAAGAAAGCTTAACCACTTTCATATAACAAGCCTCAGGAAGATTCTCGGCATAAAGTGGCAGAGCAAAATTCCAGACACAGTGGTACTAACTAGGGCAGGTCTCCTGAGCATCTTCACCCTCCTGATGCAGACCCAGCTTCGCTGGGCAGGATACGTTGTCCGAATGCCAGACGAGAGACTTCCAAAGAGACTCTTCTATGGTGAGCTCCAGTATGGCCAGTGGTCCCACGGTTGGCAAAAGAAACGCTTCAAAGACACACTGAAGGCCTAATGAAAGCGTTTGCCATCAATACAGACACGTGGGAACGAGCTGCAATGGACCGATCCACCTGGCAATCTTCCATCCACGAAGGTGCCAAGTCATGCGATGCAAACCGGATTACCGCTGCAGAAAAGAAGAGGCAAGCCCGAAAGGCCCATGCTGTCAACCCTCCAGGAGATGTCGCACTCGTCCCTTGTCCCTTCTGTTCCCGAACCTTCCGTGCAAGGATCGGCCTAATCAGCCATCTGCGCACGCACAGACAACCCTCGGATGACTAGAGTGGTCCTCGTATCGACGGACGAACGAATTAGTTCAGAATTAGTTTTTTGAATAGACTTTTGATGTAATCTCCCTTGAATAAAAAATCGGAAATTCTTTTTGCAAATTTCGTTTAATTACTCATTCGAGTTTTTATTACTTGTTTTACTATAAATCCTTGAGGTATTTTTTTTACTTAACCTTTTTTAACCTTTTATCGAGGTCGTATGGGGTTCTAATGCTTCAATTAGAACATTCTCGGTCTCAGTAGACATTGGCGGCGCCCATCCCTATCCAGGCTAGCGGAGGACTTTCATAGTTTTAATCATTCATCAAAATTTTTATAGTGGCTTTAACGTGGGCTAGATCCACACCACTCAGCTAGTGAGGCCAGCACACTACTGACTTCGCTATCCAGCCGCCTCAATTAGGTTATTACAAGACAATTATTTGTTATCAATAAAAAAGTAGGGGTGATAGGGGTTATCTCTGTTTGTTATCAATTGTCAGTTTCATGTCACAAACCAAAGGATATGTTAGTGATGTCTCTCCAGATTGTCTGTCTTTAAGAGTTGTCTGATTGTTATTGTTGTCCGTCTGTTTGTAATAGTTGTCCGTCTTTAAATGTAAATGTCTGTCAGTGTTGATTGTCGGTTACATTTTCTAATGTTTATTTTGTCTTTTAGTTTTTAAGATTTGTCTGAATTTTAAATTAATACCTCACTTTGTAAGAGTTGACTTATTGTTAATTGTGTCTGTCAGTTTGTAGGATATGTATAATTGTATGGGTTGTCTTTCTGTTAGAGTTGTCTGCTGTTTTGTGTTGTCTGTCACTTTTTAAATATTTTCCTTTTTTCAGTTTTTTCTGTCTATAAGATTTTTCTGATTGTTAGAGATGATTGTGTTTCCTAAACGTAAGAGATGTATGAGTGTTAGTATTTTCTGCCTTCCTGTAAGAGCTGTTTGATTGTTAATTTTGTTTTGCCAGTAAATTATATAATACTTAAGAAAAGCACATATAGCATATTAAAATGAAATGAAACCTTTTCTTAAAGTAATAACTCACTTATACATAAAAGAGAACATATACAAATTAAAAGACTTTCTATTGACATATCTGACGTGCAATATAATAACACTAGCTGACCCGCGGCGTAGCATACGCCGCTAATGATTTAGTGACGGGTGGAGACTTCCTGAAAGACACAGTTGTCAAAATGGGTTACATCGTTCCATTAATTCCAAAATTAAAAATATAAGCCTAAAACAATATACATAATTCTTGTGGTAATGTAATGCTACTAATTTTAGAAAGCAGCGCACCAAATTACTGCACCAAAAATAACACTTTTCGAACATTCCACATAAAATTGTTCTATATGATAATAAATGAATCAAATAAAAATAAATAAAATAAATGAAAGTTCTGTATTACGTTATTTTTGATATGATGTGTATTTATTTTGAAAACTTCCGTCATTTTTGACGGGTGATACGCTATTTTTATATAATAATTATAAATCATCAAATCCTATTTGTACATCGTTCTCTTTTCAAAAATTCAAATATAAGCATAAAACAATGACGTCATATAATATTTTTATACAAAATCGATCGCAGCGCCACCCAACACTCCCGTTACATCCATCCATCCATACACACAGAAGACGGGAATTATGTATATTGATTCTTTTATTAATGTCTCGTTCATAAAGGATTTATAGTAAAAAACATGTTTTTTACGGGTTGTTTTATTTTACGGGTTTTTTTTAAGTCTGAGATTGTGTTAGTTCTTCTGGATCATTGTTAAAGCTACGTTTTACGTTGTATTATGTAAACAGAAATAACTTCCAAGAGTTTTTATTTTGTAAAACAGAAGTGTATCGTGTTTATTTCAAGTATTTCAACAAATTTTATTGACATGCCCAGAAAAAGAAAAAAAAATTGTAATGTTCAAATAAAACAATAGCCTTAAAAGAAAACTCCAGTTAAACAAAGAAATCTCACACTCAGTTTAAGGTACATATATAATACTCAGGTTAAACAAAGAAATATCACACTAAGTTTAATGTACATATATAATACTCAAGTTAAACAACTAATACTCCATGAAATACGTTAATGTTGGATCTCTTCCTTGATCTATTAAATCAATAAATTACGTGAATGTTGGCTTTCTGCCAGGATCTTACGCCACTAATGATTTAGTGACGGGTGAAGACTTCCTGAAAGACACAGTTGTCCAAATGGGGTGGGTTTGGGCAAACGACTGTGAGTGAATGAAAAGAAGGAACTCTTGAGAGAGCAACATACAATTGTCCATGACTGAAAACAGGTTTTGGAAGATACAGGCATATCTTTTTGAACGTTTGGCCCTGTGCTTTATTTATTGTCATAGCAAAGGCTAATCTCACAGGGAATTGTCTGCGCGTAAAGGTAAAAGGCAAATTTGAATCTGATGGAGTCAGGGATATCCGGGGAATAAGGACAGTTTGTGAGATAGCAGCTGCGATAGTTTTACACTCCAGTACGTTGCGGTGAATGCTGGTAACAGTCAGTCTAGTGCCATTACAGAGACCTTTTCCTGGCATGAGGTTTCTAAGAAGCATTACGACTGAACCAATTTTAATTTTCAGTTTATGTGGAGGCATGCCAGTAGGGGTAAGACTGTTCAGAAATTCTTCGGGGAATGAAAGTTGATCTGCGGGATCATCTGTGACGATGGAGTCAAAGCTGGTGAAAGTTACTTCGTCGGTTGGGATAAGTTTCAATACTTGTTCATTCAGGTGCAGGGAGTCTTCGTTCGTGACACTTAATATAGCTCGCGTACTGAGTTGTTCCCAAGTGACAGTTGAGAAGTCGAGGTCGCCATATAGTTGTTGAACGGGATCAGAATGAACAGGAAAACAATGTGAAGGTAATGTTACAGGTGTTCCATTTGTCCCATCTCCAACATCGAGAAGCCATTTTGCGAAATGTTGTTCGTCAGGAAGAGCTCTCATATTTTTCGTCAGTGTAAGTACATGCATGTGACGCCACAAAGGTTGCTTGTTAATGCAACTGGCGACAGTGAGTGCTCGGGAGCCACGCAGAATGACGGGGAGTATTTGTCGGAAATCTCCACCCAATAGTATTGTTTTCCCTCCAAATGGGTGCGTCTCACCTGTGAGATCACGTAACAACCTGTCAACTGCCTGGAATGCGTATGCATGTGTCATTGGCGCCTCGTCCCATATAATCAATTTGGATTGCAGAATATGTTGCGCGTGTTGCGAGTTAGGTTTGATATTGCATGTTGAAGTAGTAGTGAGCTTCAACGGTATTTTAAACACCGAATGTGCAGTACGTCCATCCGGTAACAATGTTGCTGCTATTCCTGTTGATGCAACGGTTATAGGATTGTCTCCCCTGGCTCTGATTGTATGAATCAGGGTTTTGTAGACAAATGTTTTCCCTGTTCCTGCGGGACCATCTAAGAAGAAGCAGGTTTGTAGCGGATGGGAGTCGTTGTATGCAGCGTCCAAAACAGTGTCAACAGCGTGCTTTTGTTCTGTGTTGAGTTTGTCGTAGTGTTCCATAGCGTGGGAGTGTTCAGCCTGAGCGTCGAAGACGGAAGATGAATGACACATTGGAAGAATGTCAGTGAGGGGTAGGTGTAATTTGTGCAGGTTGAGGCCATGTGGTTGGAGCATGTCATTTATTTCTGCGAGAGCATACATGCAAGCAGTGCGTGTGGAATATATTCTGAGAAAGTCCTCAGAAAGGGAGAGTTTATGCGTGTCCCAAAGGTGTGGAACGTTATGTGGTTCGCCGAAGACACAGACGAAAACGAAAAGTTGTCGCAAGAACGGTGGCATTCGTATCTGAGATGCCTCTGTAAGAGTATCATGCCATATCTTGTCGTCTTTAAGAAGACCCAATTGTTGGCACGCCTCTTTGAAAGTGTTACATTCCAAGCCGTTGACAGTTCGTAGAAGGTTGAAACTTGTGACGCCTACGGAACGGGTAAGGAGAAGCCTGAGGTAATAACGTTCGGTGTCGTTAATGGCAACAACAGGCATTCTACCGATCACTTTTGTGCCTCCTCTAATTCTCTTTTGCCATTTTCCAGAGGATTGTTGGAATGTGTAATGTTGGGGAACATCAGTGTAATGTAACTCCACAGCTTCAGGATCGGTCTTGTTGAGTTCAAACCAAGCTAAGAGCATGGTGCTTTTGTTGGCCTGTCTTTGTAGCGCTCGTTCTTCGTGACCCTCATGAAAGAAGACGACTTGTTGTTCTGGCAAATGAACTGGTAATCGTGTAATAACGTGCGATTTTTCTGAAAGACTGTACTCGTTCAAACGCCACATAGCCTCAGGAGCACTAACATACCTACCATCAAGGAAAGTTTGTATTTCGTCATGTTGGAAAACACCATCGGCTGGCTCCTTCTGAAGTGCAATGGATGCAGCGTCGTGTCCTTTGTAGACATACTTATATAGATACTTGATACATTGAATGGACGCGCACACTTCAACGTTAATGTGAGCATTGAATTTCTGAGAAAGCCAGGGATTGTAAGGTACTATCCAACGATTATCGATGTCGTATTTGCCAACAATGGCTGTTGTGCCCTGTCTTCGGCGGTATATGGGGTACCCTTGTGTGTTTTCTTGTGTCTCGGCGTTGAAGTCCTTTGGGAAATTTTTGGTGCACTTGCCGTCTTTCATGCAAGGTGAGTTGGCATTGAGCGTGCCACACGGACCATGTACCATGCATTTAGTGACAATTTGGAAAAGTCGAGGGTGTATTTTGGGATTTGGAAGCTCGGCGCAGACATATTTGTCTATGTCATCTTTGGTCCTTATTTTGCACTGTGAATCAAGTGTCAGTAACATATGGCAATGAGGCAAGCCTCGTTTTTGGAACTCAATGACGAAAATGTATGCGACTACATTGCCGAAAATATTCCTCTCCAGAATGTCAGTTAGGAACTCCCAAAGTTTGATATGAAAGACGCGGGCAACGACATCAGGTCTGTGTTCTGGGCGCTCATGATGGGAAATGGCGTTAGAGATTTCCGGCCAAGCAGGATTGCAGGTGAATGTTAGGAATAAGTCAGGCTTTCCACATTTGCGGACAATTGCCATCGCGTCTTGGTAGTTCTGTTGCATGTACCGTGGACTGCCTTGAAACGTAGAGGGAAGAATGATCAACTGTCCATGGCGAAGGTTATTGTCTTGTGCTTTCGCAGCGATAGCATCCATCAGTCCCCTGTATTGTTCTACGCGCAAATCTTGTTGATGGGAGCGTAGGTAATGTAAACGTGCGCCTTCTGTTCTGACATATGCGTCGACGACATATTGCTGGAAGAGTTTGCCGCTGGAATGCAAGATGCTGAATGCAGATGTCATGGCAAGCCTGTAAGCATAAAATTGGAGTTGTGTGACTCGGGTTCTGTTCGCTGTTTGCTTTTCTTCAACATGGGTCAATTGTATGTGCCAGCCTGGATCTCCGTAAGGGAATAGTAGTGGATAAACCATGGGGTCACAGTTCATATTGAGTACAGAGATACGCTTGCAACCATCTCCTCTTGGGTATATGCAAATATCGCGTTGTGCAGGAGGTTCCCCGTCTTCCCCTACAAAGATAGCAGCAACATCAGTTTGACAGGATGGCGCGTTATACCTTTTCATATCCAGAGTTGGATTTTCCATGAACACCATTCGTACAGCAGCAACAGGGTTATTATGAGTGATAATTTCGTGCATTTGCATGTAGGATTTAGCAAAGGGGTTAACCTGTCGTAACATTTTGTCTAGTTGCAACAACAACATATCACTGCAAGCACTGTTACAATCGTTTTGCAAACGTTGAGTGGTAGCCTCAGCAGAATCGAAGATATATAGTTGACCGTATCGAGGGGGTGTGTTAGGATTGGTATACAATGGAGAGACTTGATGATAAATTTGACCGTGGATTCGGAAAGCATAAGGTCCATGACCAGGTGGTTGAGCGATGTGGGCGCCCATTGATGCGAAAGCTAAAGCAGAGTTGTATTCCCTGATATGATCACAGAAATGTCGGGACAGCGGATTCTTGCCACTCAAGAGGTTTTGTAATAAAGGAGGAGTTTGGGATAGCGGTGGCAAAGACACTTTGCCGTGACGACAACACTTAGTATAATGTCCGGATTTGTTTACCTCTGATGGCCAATGAAGAGCATTGCAAAAAGTACATAGTGCGGTTGGTAGTCCAATGTTGTGTTCCTCGATGGGAATGGCAGTGTGTTCTTGAAACGCAGCGGAAAGTTGAATGCGATGAATGTGCATGTGGTTTGCGAGGAGATGGCACTGTTTGAAAGAACGTTTGCAATGTACACACTCAAAGAATGTGTCATGGCGGTGTGTTTTTGTATGTTTGTTGAGAAGAGATGATGTTGTGAACGATTCAGTGCTGTATTGACACTGGAAGGATTTCGTCAGGGCATGTGTTTTCAAATGGTTAGTAAGATTTCTGTGTGCGTGAAACTGTTTGTCGCAAATGCTGCAAAGAAATGTTGTTGAATGTGTTTCTACATGTACATGTTTAGTTTGTAAGTGCTTCTTGAGAGTGCGAATTGTTTTGAAGCATTGCTGGCAATGGTCACATTGCATCATTCGTTCAGTGGAGTGTGTTTTTAAATGTGCGTTGAGATATCTCTGGAGGCGGAAGGTTTTGGAACAAATGGTGCATTTAAAGTCCTCTATGGGATGCGTTTGTTCACTGGAGTGTCTTTTTAAATGTGCGTTGCGATATCTCTGGAGTCGGAAGGTTTTGGAACAAATGGTGCATTTAAAGTCCTCTATGGAATGCGTTTGTTCACTGGAGTGTTTTTTTAAATGTGCATTGAGATTATATTTTTGTGTGAACTGTTTAGAGCAAATGTTGCAATGAAATTCCGGCGTTTGTAAATGTTCATCAGTAACAGGAGAGTGGGAAGGTGAAGTCAGATCAGCGTGGAGATCACATGGGTGTTTAATGTTGGTGCACTTGCCGACGTTGTCAACAGATGGCACCAGATGGTCATCACGTGTGTTTGTGACAGGCAAGAGAACTTCATAATGGCCATGATCCAAAGGACCGCTAAATAGCAGGGATATGGAGAGACTTTGACCCGGATTGTAAACTCGAGGAGGGTCATGCGGACGTTCTCGGAAGTGAATAGTGATAGTAGCGGGAAGTATTTGAGACATCGCCACAATTTCAGCCTCGCCACCATAAACGCCTGAAGTATTCATGTACGCAGCGTATTGTCGAGCTGAGTGTATGACTGTGCTTCCGTGAGTAAGAACAACGGACAGGGCGTCGCCATAGTTATCCCAATGTTCGCAAACAAAGCTTACAGCCATCTTGCGAAGTTCGAGAGCAACAGTTTCGTCGATGACATTTTTCCAGAAATATGCGACAGATAGAAATAAACAGTTACCTGATGCAGGAATTTCAACTACACTGAAAGACCCGTTGAATCCACGAAATATATGTGAAGCGGTAGCCATGGTTAGGAAACGAATGGCAATACGAAGGGGCAAAATTAAAACAAAGCATCTGGGACAAACGAAGAGAACAATGGAAAGGCAACGTGGCTCAGACGACTGTAGAAGATAACAAAGCAGCTGAGGACACAGCTTGAGCTTGAGCGACTGAGGTACACACTCCTAAGGGCACACACTATTACGCATGCCTTGAGAGGTGGTGTTTATGTTCGCTAAGAAAGGGGGGGGGGAAAGAACGGGCAAGAAAAAAAGGTGAGGGGGAGAACGGACACAAACAGTAGCACGAACAAATGGGAACAACGCGGGTGAACGATGGGGGACCACCGAAGCATTTCTGGTAAGTATTTAGGACATCACCACAATATATAAAAAAATATTACAGCCATGAAGCCAAGTTGGAGAGCAACAACTTCGTCCATAAACGAAATATGCGACCAATAGAAACAGACAGGTACCTGGTGAAGGAATTGATATAACATTGAACAAAGCTTTTTTCCGTGACATGCGAAGCGGTGTTTATGTTTGCTAAGAAAGGGGGGAAAAGAATAGGCATTGGCATTTTTAAAAATTAAAAAAAACATATGTTGCCACTTGGGCTTGAACCTAAGACCTTCCGCATGTTAGGCGGCTGTAATAACCAATACACTACGAAATACATACACACTGTGCAGGAACTTCGAAAGTGAATGTAAAAAGCATTGCTGTCTCAAGACATGCCCCACCCCTCCACTACCTTCGCTTGCCAACCGTTAACTGTGTTTAGTTGACCCGAGCGTGGGTCATTCGTCATGCTCGGTTGCACATATTTTTGCTGCGTACTTGCCTGGCATGGTCCCATGAAGAGAATTATATATATAGACTAGACGCCCCGTGGCGTAGCATACGCCGCAGACTTGCTCATAGATAGTGCAAGAAAAAAAGGGAGGGGGAGAACGGACACAAACAGTAGCACGAACAAATGGGAACAACGCGGGTGAACGATGGGGGACCACCTAAGCATTTCTGGTAAATATTTAGGACATCGCCACACTATATAAACAAATATTACAGCCATGAAGCCAAGTTGGAGAGCAACAACTTCGTCCATGAACGAAATATGCGACCAATAGAAACAGACAGGTACCTGGTGAAGGAATTGATATAACATTGAACAAAGCTTTTTTCCGTGACATGCGAAGCGATGTTTATGTTTGCTAAGAAAGGGGGGAAAAGAATAGGCATTGAAATTTTTAAAAAATTAAAAAAAAACATATGTTGCCACTTGGGCTTGAACCTAAGACCTTCCGCATGTTAGGCGGATGTAATAACCAATATACTACGAAATACATACACACACTGTGCAGGAACTTCGTAAGTGAATGTAAAAAACATTGCTGTCTCAAGACATGCCCCACCCCTCCACTACCTTCGCTTGCCAACCGTTAACTGTGTTTAGTTGACCCGAGCGAGGGTCATTCGTCATGCTCGGTTGCACATATTTTTGCTGCTTACTTGCCTGGCATGGTCCCATGAAGAGAATTATATATATAGATGTTCCATGAACGCCGCACTAAAAAGCACCGCTATTGACCTATTTAATATGATGTTGTAATTTAGACAACTTAAGCGGCAAGTTTAATGAGCAAATCAAAATATTGTTAAATGTAACCACGGTTAAATTTCAATCTATGAGTCTATTCGACAAAGTATTACTTATTTTTATAGTTTATACTTTGATTTCCATATACCTAAATAGTATGTATAAAAATGTTTAATTAAAAGGAAATATACTTTTTTTATATCATAGATATTTCCAATTAATGAAACTATACATTTTATACATTTATCTTCATGTATTACTTTAGCTAATTGAAGAGATCGCTGCATTTCGTTCACTATGTGTAATTGATGTTTATCCAAGTGGCACGCCACTTAACCTCGATCTCTTAAATAAGGGATACTATTTCAATTACTTGCTAAGTTTGTCCAACCACCAGCTTAGACTGAGCTCCAATGAAACAATTTCCTGTCACTCGTTCATTTAGTTTGATATATATATATATATATATATATATATATATATATATATATATATATATATATATATATATATGATAATACTATAACATTTGCAATTGTAAACGCAAGTCAGTCAGTCTGTCCTGACGCTACTAATTTTAGAAAGCATGGAAAACTAATTTACTGCACCGATGCATCAAAAGGTGTGCACATTAGGGATGCACTGTAAAAAAAATATTATATGCAATATTGTTTTAGATCATATTTTAATTTTGGAAAAGTTATCAATGTAAAAAGAGGATTTGATGATGGTTAGTTATAAAATAAAAAAAACAAAACAAAGGAGGCACCGTAGGCGTCCTACAACCCCAAAGCCCTATTATAAAATACTTTGTGTACATTTCAGAAAGTTTGATATTTCGTATTTATCAAACAAGGACAAGTTAGTTGGGCTTTTGAAAAAGGTGGGTGCCGTAGGTGGCCTTAAAAAATGCATTTTTTATAAAATAAATAGATTTCAGCTGAAAACTTCCGTCATTTTTGACGGGTGTACGCTATTATATATATAAGTACATGTATATATTAATATGTAGAAAAATCAGTATGTATGTATGTTTGTCCTTTGTCGTTGACTAAACCATTCAGCCGATCACCATGAAACTATAGGAATTCGTTGAGTATGCTTCGCGAATGGTTTGTTTAAAAAATATTTTAACATTGACTAGAATGCTTATGGGCCCAACATGTATTTTTTCCTTCTTTTATGAGCTATATAAAATCAGTTTAAGCCTAAGCTACTTGGTAAGTGAATGGATCTCAACCAAACGTGGTACATACAAATTTTATAACACATATTAAAATACTATAGGGCACTGAGTTCCTAAGGTCCATTCCTTCAGGGCCGGGCGCCCAACATCTTTTTTTCCCATATGCTTTTACGACTTTATTCCTATTTTGATTTTACACGATCTTGAAAAATATTGACAAACATATCTATTATGATCCAGATAAAATAAACAGGTATTTTGAAGAACATTTCTTTCACCGATTGGTCCCTGTTGGCCTTAATGTCGTTTTTCTTTATATCTATATTTATGAAAATGAAAGTATATTTGTCTGTCTGCATGTCCGTTATAGGCTACTAAACCATTCATCCGATCACCATGAAACTTTGGGCGATTGTTTTGTATGCTCCCAGAATAGTAACTGGCTAATTTTTCAAATAAATGTTACACTCATGGGGCTCCGGGGGCCCATTATTTTTTTTTGCTTATATGTGCTATATAAAAATTAGTTTGAGTGTTAGCTACTGTGTGAATGAATGAATCTTGACATTGCACTGAACTCATAATGTCCATTTCTACGGGACCGATGGCCCAAATAGTCTTTGTTCGTAAATGTCAATTTGTATTACCCATTCAAAATAACAGACTCGTGTACAAAGTTACTCAACATTCTATTTTTGTGTTCAAAATCTGTGTACCAATTTACACAGATATTTTATCATCGGTATCAAAATTTGCTTTGCAGTCATTCTAAAAAGCTGCGCGGTGTAAGGCAGATATCTTCGCGGCTTAGTATCCGTGCAGCAGAAAGGAAAAATTGCTTGCAGCCCCACTCGCATAACAAAAATCCTCATTCTATTAACTTGTAAAAATTAGTTTTATTTAAATTTAATTATTAAAAGATGTGTAATTGTTTTAACAAAATGTGGGTGAGACCGCAATCAGGCTTATCAATAAGTAATGTATAACATGTAAACAGGGTATGATGGAGTCTGACATGACGTAACAAAACAGCGAACCTTTCGTCAAAGCGCCTTCCTCAATGAACTAATAGTACACAAACAAAACAAATATAAAATAAAGAAATAAATACAAAATTAGCTGCAGTGAAATCCATGTTTATCATCGGCACGAGTCTGCCTGCAAAATTTCATCTCGCTAGCATACGAGGAACTGGGTTAAAAATCGATCCAAAGTTTTTTCGGCAATCAAGGCATCAACCAATCAAGCAGACGCCACGAGTTCATACTATTAATCCTTTAGATACGAGACATATCTTAAATAATGTTAATTATTATACGCATCGCAAAACAATCCAAAATTTTAGTTATGTCTCAAATATATAAAGGATAATTTATTGTAAAAAAATTCTACAGTCTGCTTGCTAAATTTCAGCTCGATTTGATCACGGGAAAACTGTTATAGAAACATGTTTTACATATTGCGCACAACGAGACAGATTAGAAATTAACATCACTACATTTACAGATCGCGAATATATTTTTTAAAAGTATCGTCAATAAGCAGACGCCATGAGTTAATATAAAGGATTTAAAATTAAAGAACAGCGCGATATGAAAGTATTAAAAAGGTTCTTCAACGTAATATGCACCGCGACACTCTAGCACAAAAATTAACATTCTACAAAGAGATAAATATAGATAATCTAAAAATTCATTAATTTAATTACAGTACATTCAATCGATCTGAAATTTTGATAGGTCGTTTTTATCATTTGCACAAGTCTTTCTGCAAAATTTGAGCTCGTTAGCATACGAGGAAGTGGGTAAAAAATCGATCCAAAGGTATTTCGGCAATCAAGGCATCAAGCAGACGCCACGATTTAATATAATAGATTTAATTTTTTTTAAAAACTTTTTTAAAAAGCCGTAAAAAACAAGTTTTTGACTATAAATCCTTTATATTAACTTGTTAATATTAATAGATTTTTATGATAATTAAAGTTACACCCATTTATTATTGCTCATTCATCTTTTCTTCTCAAGTTGTAAATATCAAGAGGAGTGTGGATGTGTAATGTGCGGTACACCCGCACTCACATAATATTTAAAGCTGAACTTTTCCCACTGAGTTGAATTTGTCCCTACTATTTAAAAATATAATACATTTATACTGCTTCTTGCTTTATCTTAACTACCTCCATTTTCAATTGAGTCTTGTGATGATTATATGTAAACTGACATTTACTCATAAGAAAAATTTTCATAAGTTATCTTTTGAAAACGTTTACTAAAGGTTTCTATAAGAACTGGTATTGATTAAAAAAAAATTGTGTTCGATTAATCTAGACAAAATTTAATTGATTAATTTGATATTAATTATATTTTTATAACGCATATATAGATCCGTTAAGTGGCGATTCATTATTTGGCAAAATCCTTTAAGTCACGGTAATTCCCTTGCTCCCAAATTTTTTGACGTATCACAGCAAATTCGTTCTACTATGCAAGAAGTAAGGAAGAAAAACCTTTTTGTTTACGTATGCACGTCTAAATAAATATTATTAATACGAGGGAAGAGAATGTAAGTAACAAAAACATGTAAATTATTTTTAAATTGAAAAAAAATAGAGTTACTTAAATTTTAATAGAATGATAATCGATAAAAAAATTTAATCGATTAAAATTTTTAACGATTCATCGATTACTTAATGGTTAATTTCCACAGCCCTAGTTTCTATCAATGCATTGCGCACAAGAGGCTACAGTAAAATGACTTAAACTATGACGTAGTACATGTTTATAATTTAATTATTTTAATCATAAAAATCAAGAACTTGACTTTAAAAATGTATTTGAATATTTATTACTAGACGCCCCGCGGCGTAGCATACGCCGCAAACTTGCTCATAGTTACTGCAAGAAAAAAAGGGAGGGGGAGAACGGACACAAACAGTAGCACGAACAAATGGGAACAACGCGGGTGAACGATGGGGGACCACCGAAGCATTTCTGGTAAGTATTTAGGACATCGCCACAATATATAAAAAAATATTACAGCCATGAAGCCAAGTTGGAGAGCAACAACTTCGTCCATAAACGAAATATGCGACCAATAGAAACAGACAGGTACCTGGTGAAGGAATTGATATAACATTGAACAAAGCTTTTTTCCGTGACATGCGAAGCGGTGTTTATGTTTGCTAAGAAAGGGGGGAAAAGAATAGGCATTGACATTTTTAAAAATTAAAAAAAAACATATGTTGCCACTTGGGCTTGAACCTAAGACCTTCCGCATGTTAGGCGGCTGTAATAACCAATACACTACGAAATACATACACACTGTGCAGGAACTTCGAAAGTGAATGTAAAAAGCATTGCTGTCTCAAGACATGCCCCACCCCTCCACTACCTTCGCTTGCCAACCGTTAACTGTGTTTAGTTGACCCGAGCGAGGGTCATTCGTCATGCTCGGTTGCACATATTTTTGCTGCGTACTTGCCTGGCATGGTCCCATGAAGAGAATCATATATATAGATAGATACGTTAACTAGAGGCTAGTTCTACGGTTGCCAAACTTCGGCTCGCGAGTCGCATGCGGCTCTTCTGTTCTCACAATTCGGCTCACGTACAATTTATGAAGGACATGTTGCAAGTTTTGCTTGACATGTCCAAGCCAGGATTAATGACCCATAGTGCTTCAATGCGGCTCTCAAAAATGTGTTTATATTTGAAAATGGCTCTCAGTTTCTACAGGTCTGGCCTCCTGGGCCGCTAGCTCATTGAATATTTTTTTCAGTCCAGTTAGAGCTTTTACATGACCTCCTAATAACATAGGAGTAAAACTTGTTTGCATAAAAGATGTAATACTTACAAATTAATACATTCATAGTTGGTTGTAACATTGTCTACAAGTTTGGCCGCGTTTATTAAACACACCTATTTACATACACATAGTGTGTAGTAACTTTGTCTACTTATATAACTAGGGATCCTTTAATATCGGTATACACATATACAATTATAGTCGGAATAAAATTGTATGAAATTTTGATATGAACATCAACGATCTGCACTTCAAAACAAATAAGCAGATGGATGCTTCAAAGGGATTTAAAGAATGTTTATGAAACGGTAACGACACATTTTCGTTAAATTTCGAAGCGTCGGCAAAAACAAATGTCTTTGGACAGTTTTCTAGTTGAAAAGTATTAATTATTTTTCATAAATTCATATTTTTGTTAAAGTTTTTTTTTCAAATCTAAATTGTATTTTAGTTGTTTCACTCTTTAACAATTCATAAGTAATTTTATTTGAATAAATGATTTAAAAAATATTTGAAATATGAATTTTTTTTTCAGTATGGAACTTATTATCGTATTTTACATTGATTTGAATGATAATTTTTTTTTCGTATAACGAGTAAGATTCTGTAACGAATTAAACTCGTTATGAAAGGTGTGACTGTATTTGTGTCAAATTATTTGTAGTGATGAAGGAATTAACCGAAACGTCTGATTGCTTAATAGCTTCCACTTGAGGTGCCTGCGTCGCATCTTTCGTATGAAATGGCAGGACAAAGTGCCAAATAGTGAGGTCCTGATGCCTGCCAATACCCAAACATGTTCTCAAGCCCTAGTGAAAGATGCCTGAGATGGCTAGAACATGTAAAAAGAATGAGCCCCGGTCTCATCCCCAAGGACCTCCTATATGGAGAACTGGCATCGGGAAAGAGGAAGACAGGTCGCCCACGTCTGCGATTTAAAGATATCTGCCAAAGGGACATGAAGCAGCCAAAATACGCACAAGTGGCTGGGAGCGTAAGGCAGAAGACCGATCTACGTGGTGCACAGTTGTAAAAGTGTTCGTCATAGTAGCCTAGGAGAGAAGGATGGAGGAGTCTACAGACAGAGAAAGGCCAAACATTGGGAAGCACAGAACTCATAGTAAAGAGTGCAACTCAAGTATAGGACTGCACAGACAGACGAGGAAATGCAACCCAACCAAACGGTGTTACACCATCGTCTTGCGAGATGGAAGGATGACAATAATTATAATATGTGTACGAAATTTTCAAATTTTAATTTATAATTGTTTAAATTTGTTACGTGTTTATTGATGGACTATTTCTTATACATTAGCTTCATATCATTTCAGATGTTACTACAAACATGGATGTGCATTCAAAGTTTTATTGCAGACTATTTCTATATGAAAAATTAAGACATTTTGGCGTGTCTATTTATGACAGGTGGTCGGACACTTCGACCCCGGACGATTCGACCCCGAACGGTTCGACCACGGACGATTCAGCCCCAGGACGTTTCGACCCCGGACGGTTCGACCACGGACGATTCGACCCCAGACAGTTCGACCACATGACGCTTCGACCCCAGGGTGTTTCAACCCCAGACGTTTCGACCCCTTCGTATCTACACCGTATATTTAAAAAAAAATAATTATATACTTTTTAAGCTTTATTATTTTTAAAAGTAATTTTTGGTATAAACACGTTTACATGTTATCCATAAACTAAAAATAATTTATCTTAAAATTATTATCCATTAAAAATTAAATACAGTTTGAAATTTTTATTGACAACCAGTCAATATTCAACGCGAATTCATGATTGTTATCAATGCGTCATTCCTTTGAGGTAGAAAGTCCGTCTAAACCAATCCAACTCCACCCCCCACCCCGTCCGATGTAACCGGACATAACAAAGGCAATGTGGTCAGACATTCCTTTCTAAAGGTGCTACATTCTCTCTGCCCCCACTTACTATATTTACCTTCGCCAGCACACCGCTTGCTGTGGTGGTCACTGGGTTATGCCTTCGTAAAACGGGATTATGAAACACTGAGACGAAATGCAAACAACAACGTCACGTTCAGTCCGGTCATACGGGTCCAGCAGCTTGAATGTTATTGTCTGCTAGTCGGCGGTATAAACTATTGAAATTTATGAACTTTAAATACGGACAACTTTGTACGTCTTAATAAAATCAGTATATCTGCTAGGGAGGTATATACGTGTTAAGCAACACAAGTGTTGTTCGTCCATCGTGATCGACGATGACCACTCTCATCATATTTGCTGGGCCGCCACATGTGTCCTCTGGTGGCTTATTAACCCTATTTTGGCACGAAAGAGGCGTCCGCATGTCGGATAAGAGATAGAAGCGATCCCTTCAGGGGGGTTTTGGTTACGTTCCTTTCTTTCTTGACGTTTTAACTTGGCAGCCTTTTGTCTATTAGATTCGCAGACAGCTGCGCCATTCCATATCGTTGAGCGCCAGGGGGCTCGGTTACTGGCTGCTGCTTCCCAGGAGTCATGTCCGATGTCGAAGACCTTCAGAGCAGTTTTAAGTGCGTCCTTGTAGCACTTTCGTGGACCTCCGCGTGCTCTTTGCACTTCGTTAAGTTCACCATAGAAGAGCCTCTTGGGGAGGCGATGGTCGGGCATGCGCACTAGATGCCCCGCCCAGCGTAGTTGGCTTTGCATGAGGATAGTGTGAATGCTGGGGAGTCCTGACCTGGCTAATATTTCGGTGTCTGTAACTTTTTCCTGCCATTTTATATTGAGAATTTTTCTAAGGCTTTTGGTGTGGAAGTGGTTCAGCAACCTCGCATGGCGTTGGCATACAGTCCAAGTTTCACATGTATATAATAAGGTGGGGAGCACTACAGCTATGTATACTTTTAGTTTTGTTTGGGTGCTGATTCTCCATCTGTTCCAGACACTGTCATGCAACCTACCGAATGCTGCGCTGGCCTTTGAGATTCTCGAGTTCACCTCGTCATCAATATTGGCCTTCTGGGACAGTGTGCTGCCAAGGTAAGTAAAGCGGCTCACTGTGTTGATTTTGTTGCCGTTAATGAATATGTTAGGCTCAGTATAGGATTTGCCCGGGGCCGGCTGGTATAACACTTCTGTCTTTTTTGTGCTGACGGTGAGCCCAAAGTTAGAGCACGCACTGGAAAATTTATCAGCTCTTAGTTGCAGTTGTGCTTCAGAGCCCGCGTTAAGGGCACAATCATCAGCAAAAAGAAGTTCCAGGATGCTGTCTGATTTGACCTTTGTCTTAGCTTTAAGCCTCCTGAGGTTGAACAGACGACCATCAGTGCGATACCTGAAGTCCATGCCTACATTTCTATTCCTGAAGGCCTCTGTAAGCATGGCTGAGAACATGAGGCTGAACAATGTTGGGGCCAGAACACAGCATTGCTTAACGCCATTTGTGACAGGGAATGGTTTAGAGACATCTCCGTTGTCTTGGACTCGAGCCTGCATGCCATCATGAAATTGCCTTACAATGGCTATATATTTATTTGGACACCCATACTTGGCCATAATCCTCCATAGGCCCTCTCTGCAGAAGCAACACAAGAAACAGAAGTGAATGCAAAGGGCGCGGGTTTCTAAAGGTTTTAGCGCCTGCGTTCAACATTTCAACACTTAAATTTAAAATAAAAAAGAATTTACATAAATAAAAAATCAACTTTCGTTTGTTTTTGTTATCACGGTGAAAACCTTTGAACGACTTAAATATAAACATCTTTAAAACCCAATAATAAATTAGCTCCTTTTAGTTTTGTGTTTAGTTTGGGATAGGAGTTTTTAATTTTTAATGTATAATATAACAAAAAATTAATTTAAAATTTTTTTTAAAAAAAACACCAAAGAATAAATAAAAAACATTTCCTAATGTAGAAACGAGAGGGTCGAAAAGCCCGGGGTCGAAACGCTCTGGTGTCGAAACGTCCTGTGGTCGAACTGTCCGGGGTCGAATCGACCGGGGTCGAACCGCCCGTGGACGAACCGACCGGGGTGGAAACGTCCTGAGGTCGAAAAGTCCTGTGATAGAACTGGCATGGTCGAACCGTCCGGGGTCGAAACGTCCGGGGTCGAAACGTCTGGGGTCGAAGTGTCCGTAATTCATTTATGACATAATGAGTGCGTATATCATCATTTGGTCTATAGTGACATAAATGTCATTGTTGTTGCAATACAATGTTGACTGCATTTACATTACTTAAGAATTATTCATGACTGTTGCTATTAAAAAGAGTAACTTTTCACAAAATCGGTGTCTCTAAAATAAGGAAAACGACAGAAAATAACTTTAAACAACTAATAGATCTATGTTTTGTTGAGAAGTAAATTTATTTATAAAAAAAAATTATACCTTAACAATAAAAAGTATGATTTAATTTTGAATATTTCTTAAAGCAAAATTCATATTTAAAGGTTCAGGATATAATTGCTTTTGAGTAAACATTACACACTGTGTTTACTGGCAGGCAAAATGTAAAGCTAATTCAATCTTTAGAAGTATTTAGCGTGTACAGTTGTTTTATTTGAAATATTATTTTCTCCATTAAAACTGATTTGTTGAAATAAATCTCTTTTGGTTCGATTCCCGTAATTTTAGAAGCAATTTTTTTAAAGTAATTGTTTTGATTAATTTCACATTATTGATTTGAAATGACGTTTAATGTAATTTAGAATGATAGTTAATGGCGTTTTCCCGTTTTGTGAACGCGAACGTTAGACTGTTGCGCGGTGCACATTATATTGACACATTATGGTGTGACACTAGAATGATTTCGCTTAAATAAAATAATCGGAAATTGTTTATTGGAAATTGCATTTAAATAGTCATTCGAGTTTATATTACTTGTTTGTTTTTTTAAATATACCATACAAACAAATTGTAACTCTGTGAGAGTATTAATAAGAATTATTATTATTTTCGTTAAGTTAAGAATACGGGAAAATCCTCACTTGAAATAGCTTTGTATCGTATTTTCTGACTTTTCATTTTCCTGTGAGTGCGCACTGAAAGGCACCAGTACTGATCTATTTGATATGATGCTGTAGGTAAAACAAATTAGATCACAAGTTTAATGAGAAGAGATAGTAAAAATTAAATTTATTGCTATTATTTTATCTATAAAGATCTAAGAGAAATCGTATTGCTGATTTCTATTACGTACATTTTATGTTTTATATATTTGAAATAATACATACATGAAATATTTAATTTGGCGAAAAGTTGGATTTTTAAATCTATTCTTATTTAAAATTACTAAAACTATGAATTTAATATATTCACTGTCAAAGATGTCGTATATTCTTGTCATATGTAGTACGCATGCTAATTACTACTTTAGTTCTAAAGTAAATGTAAGTGGTTCGCCACTTAACTTCGTTCCCTTTGATAAGCGATACTGTGTCAATGAATTGCTAGTTCTCCTTTACCACCGGTTAAGATTGATTGATTTAAAGGAGCACTTTTTAATGGAATTCTAAACATGTTATGTAAATTATATACTTACGATAAAATTTTATTTTTAAAAAAATTAACCTTGGCTTTTGTCAGCACTCTTAACTAAATATTTTATGAATAGTTTAAACACATAGCTATTTCGACTCCTCATTGAAAAAAACTTAAGACCTACTAAAACAATTTTAAAAAAATTCATCTCCTTAAATCTTCATAGATGCAGACTTAAATGTAATGTTTTTAAATAAATCTTAATAACTGAGACTGTATTATAAATATTCCATATCAACTGTCACAGTTTGATAACGTGTGATTATTATAGCCTTGAGGCTGTTTGTTTATGTGAGTAAATGTACCTCCATTTTATTACTACGTTTTCATTAACTTGCTTTCGTTTCTGTCTGTCTCTCCGCTATTTTTCAAATCTGCCAACGTAAAATTAAACCTTTTTTGATGATCCTAGAGAGCTCAAAAGTGTACCACAGATAGATCTTTAAATACAATGCTTTGTATCAAAATTTCAGATCGATCGAATGTACCACAATTAAATTATTGCATTTTTTAGTTTATCTCTATTTAAGTATATGTATCCGTTTGCTGTAGTTCAATTTCACGTGCCGGTTTCACCCCGTGATCTCATCGCCGTGGTATTAAAACGTTGGGCGGGGCCTGATGAGGTGTTTGGTAAAATATATAGAGGTAAAACAGATTTTTTTTAAACCACGTTTTCATTAGTGAACTAAAAAGAAGAAAATAACTAAAGGTAAAAAAGGATTTATAAAAACCACGTTTTTATAAGTGGACTAAAAAGACGAAAATAATATAAAACTTATAAGTTCAAGTAATGTGATTTTAAATGTCCAAAAACGTGCATCGGGTGCTTATGAGGTTTAACTTATGCAGTTGACTTATTCTCTCACCTATAGATTTCTCTTTTATCATTCTAAATTATAATACACATATATTTATAGTCTACATAGCCTGATTGTTGTCCAACCCACTTGTAGTCAGGGTTACGAGCCTTCAAGAACTAAAAACGTTTAGGTTAATGAGCTGAAATAGAGTGTATGAGTTTGGAATTATTTTTCTCAGTATGTTTAAGAAAATTTAAAGATCAGTCATTTACCAAATCATGATGTTATAAAATTTGTTTGAATCTGATGATACAAAACATAATACAAGTAAACAGTCATGTATTGTTTGAATCTGATAATACAAAACACAATACAAGTAAACAGTCATGTATTGTTTAAATCTGATAATACAAAACATAATACAAGTAAACATTCATTTATTGTTGTACTGTATTCTGTGAGATAGCACTTGACATGAACAAACTGATTTATGTATTGGCATTTAATTTCATTTTATAATCAATAATACATGTACATACTTTAAATGTTAAAATGATTACCTAAACACGTTTATACACAACACAAAACAATTCTGTTCAGACAGTTCAAGTCTATGCAATCAATATTTATGAAAATAGTTTTAAACATTCGTGAACTTTGCATGCCAATAACGTACGTCATCTGAATTCTTTAAAAATATATGTGACAAAAATATGGGACGCTAAAGTCTCGGAGTCTCGGAATAAAGACCTGTACGATATGACCCATAGCATGAAATCAAGGGGGATAATGTATGCTGTGACCCGTAGCATGAAATCAACAGGGATAATTCATGCAATGACCCGTTGCGTGAAATTAAGGGAAGTAGTTCATGCTATGATTCATAGTATGAAATCAAAGGGGATAATTGGCGCAATGACCCCTAGCATGAAATCAAGGGGAATAATTTATGCTGTGACCCGTAGAATGAAATCAAAGGGGGTAATTTATGCTGTGACCCGTAGAATGAAATCAACAGGGATAATTCAAGCTATGACCCGTTGCATGAAATTAAGGGAAATAGTTCATGCTATGACCCGTAGTATGAAATCAAAGGGGATAATTCATGCTATGACATGTAGCATGAAATCAAGGGAGCTAATTCACGCTATGACATGAGAATTGAGTCGTTTAAACATATTTCTTATAAGTTGTAGTCCTGAGGTGTCATTATCATCAAACTTATACATTAATTTTCACTTTGTTTAATGCGTCTCTGCTTAAATTTAATTTATGTGTCAGACATTAACCAGCTAACATGTCCTGGAAGCATTATTTTAGATGTAGGAATTTTCGTAGTCAAATTGAAGAAAGAACTCTTTTGCTAAAAGTGGCTTGAACTATTATATGGGAAGTTTTATTACAATGCAAAAACAGAGGTAAACATTTTAAAATAAACAATTCTTTGATTTTTTTTTAAATAAGTAAAAAATTTAAATTACTGGCAGCATGAAAATATTGAGAGAAATATCCCATTGCATTTAAAACGCTTTCAAGGGAAGATATTCATCTTCAATTTACTGCTTTTCACTATATTATAAAAATATATTTTTTAAAAATGTGTATATATTTTGTTTTATTCTTCTAAATTTGCATTTAGTAAATTATTTAGATAACATATGTTGATTTAATTGTCTAGCTAAAATTTTAAAAAAAATTTAATTATTTTTACATGTTAGAAAACAATGAATTAAAACTTTTATGGAAATATATTTAGAGATATAATGTATTTCCCATATAACCTGCAACTGTTGTCTTTTCTTTGGCTACAAGTAATAGTAATACTGTTATTCGTTCCTGGAAATGGGAATTCCATCTCCATTAAATCAATCATAATTTGTCTTGAATCATTAATATTAAATTTCATTAAGTTTCTATTAGAAAATGTATTTTACCCATATGGAGCTCAGGTGTAACCCATACAACAAAATCAGCTGTGCCATTGAAACAGCCATCCACAGAGTCCACATCCAATATGATGTGCCCTTGACACAGCCATCCACAGAGTCCACATCCAATCAGCTGTGCCATTAAAACAGCCATCAACAGAGTCCACACCCAATCAGTTGGAGAGGCAGAATGTTAAGTTTGAAGTGAACTAAAACTGGTCTGTTTGTTAACATAACCAACTGCCGCACTGAGATCCAAGAGGATCAGGATAGAAGCGTTACACTCAAGTTTGAAAAGGAGATTATGTGTAACTTATAAGAGAGTGGCTTCTGTGCTGTGAGAATGTCTACTGCCCCACTGATGTAATATGTGTAACTTATAAGAAAGTGGCTTATGTGCTGTGAGAAGGTCTTCAGCCTCACTGATGTAATATGTGTAACTTATACGAAAGTGGCTTCTGTGCTGTGAGAATGTCTACAGCCTCACTGATGTAATATGTGTAACTTATAAGAGAGGGGCTTCTGGGCTGTGAGAAGGTCTACTGCCTCACCGATGTAATATGTGTAACTTATAAGAGAGCAGCTTCTGTGCTGTGAGAATGTCTACTGCCTCACTGATGTAATATGTGTAACTTATAAGAGAGCAGCTTCTGTGCTGTGAGAATATCTACTGCCTAACTGATGTAATATGTGTAACTTATAAGAGAGCAGCTTCTGTGCTGTGAGAATGTCTACTGCCTCACTGATGTAATATGTGTAACTTATAAGAGAGCAGCTTCTGTGCTGTGAGAATATCTACTGCCTAACTGATGTAATATGTGTAACTTATAAGAGAGCAGCTTCTGTGCTGTGAGAATGTCTACTGCCTCACTGATGTAATATGTGTAACTTATAAAAGAGGGGCTTCTGGGCTGTGAGAAGGTCTATTGACTCATTGATGTAACATGTAAAACTTATCAGAGAGGGGCTTATGTGCTGTGAGAAGGTCTACTGCCTCAATGATGTAATATGTGTAACTTATAAGACAGCGGCTTCTGTGCTGTGAGAAGGTCTACTGTCTCACTGATGTAATGTGTAACTTATAAGAGAGGGGCTTCTGGGCTGTGAGAAGGTCTATTGACTCACTGATGTAACATGTAAAACTTATAAGAGAGGGGCTTCTGTGCTGTGAGAAGGTCTACTGCCTCACTGATGTAATATGCCATGTGTAACGTATAAGAGAGCAGCTTCTAGGCTGTGAGAAGGTCTACTGCCTCACTGATGTAATATGTGTAACTTATAAGAGAGCGGCTTCTGTACTGCGAGAAGGTCTACTGCCTCACTGATGTAATATGTGTAACTTATAAGACAGCGGCTTCTGTACTGTAAGAAGGTCTACTGCCTCACTTATGTAATATGTGTAACTTATAAGAGAGAGGCTTCTGTGCTGTGAGAATTTCTACTGCCTCACTGATGTAACTGACATTTTCTTTAATAATTTTTGTCAGACATGTTTTTATCAAACTAGAGTCACAGTTCACAACAAAATAATTAAGAAAATAAATAAGTAAAAATAAATGTTTATTGGAAATTAAATCTATTATTATATAAAAGAACATGAAAAGAGTATAAATTTTGATTTGTCATTGTTTAAAGATCAAATCTTAGCACACATTCGTCATTGTTTATAGATCAACTCACAGCACACATTTGTCATTGTTTAAAGATCAACTCACAGCACACATTTGTCATTGTTTAAAGATCAACTCACAGCACACATTTGTCATTGTTTAAAGATCAACTCACAGCACACATTTGTCATTGTTTAAAGTTTAAAGATCAACTCACAGCACACATTTGTCATTGTTTAAAGTTTAAAGATCAACTCACAGCACACATTTGTAACTGTTTAAACATCAACTCACAGCAAACATTTGTATTTGTTTAAAGATCAACTCACAGCACACATTTATCATTGTTTAAAGATCAACTCAAAGCATACATTTGTCATTGTTTAAACATCAACTCACAGCACACATGTGTCATTGTTTAAAGTTGAAAGATCAACTCACAGCATACATTTGTCATTGTGTAAAGATCAACTCACAGCACACATTTGTCATTGTTTAAACATCAACTCACAGCAAACATTTGTCATCATTTAAAGATCACCTCAGAGCACATATTTATCATTGTTTAAAGATCAACTCACAGCACACATTTGTCATTGTGTAAAGATCAACTCACAACACACATTTGTCATTGTTTAAAGTTTAAAGATCAACTCACAGCACACATTTGTCATTGTTTAGAGATCAACTCAAAGAATCGCCTGTCAAAATGCGTCCTACGCAAGTCCTAGTAAGGTTGAAATTTTAATTTAAACTGTATCACTGTACATTTATGTAATTAGGCTTTATGTGATTCAAACGTTAACGTTAAAATTTGATCAATGATAACAATGTTGATAACTATCAGCGGAGTCCCGTTGTCTGGGGACATGTGTGAGTATCTAACCATACAATTTACATAAGTAGATTTTATAAACCTTACAAGCTTACATTTCCTTCAGTAGATGGTGATGTCGCTGTTTGGACTTAATGCTGTGTTTGGAAAAATAGTTTTAATTAACTCCTTCTCTCTTTTTATCCTTCTCTTTTTATTATTCCCTCTTTCCCATTCTCTCTATACTCATCTCTATCTCTCAATATTCCTTCTCTCTCTCGATTATTTTCTCCTTCCTCTCTCTCTATCCTCTTCCCTCTTCCTCTTTTTAAATCATTTATATAAACTCTAGGAGTCTGCTTGAGGCAGGCGGGTGGGCGAGCCAAAAAAATTTGGATCGATTTTTAACAAACTTTCTCTAAAGCTAGCAGGCTGAAATTTCGCATGCAGACTGATGGCGATGATAAAAATGATGTATCAAAATTTCAGATAAATCGAATGTACCGTAATTAAATGAACGTATTTTTAGATTATCATTAGTTATCTTTATGTAACATGTTAAGTTTGTTTACTATAGTGTCGTGGTGCGTATTATATTGAACAACCTTTCCAGTCGCGCAATAAGGTGCGTATTTTATTGACAATACTTTTTATAAACATATTCCTGATCGGTGCGTATTATATTAAACATGTTTTACGACAAATAACTACAATTTTGTATTTTTTTATTGTCGTGCGCTGCGTATTATAATGAACATTCTTTTAGTTATGTCTCGTACATTAAGGATTTATAGTAAAAAACTTGTTTTTTTACGTTTTTTTTAAAATCTCATTCTATTCTTCTTTTTCTGTCGCTCCATCCCTCACTGTGTCTCTTCTATGCTCTCCAAACTTTTTATATCCCCTCTCACTTTCCCTTTCGCTTTATTCTCCTATGCATCCCACTCTCTTCCTCACTATTCTTCTATCCCTCCTCTCTTTCTTTCTCTCTGTTACTGTCCCTCTCTCTCTATCTATCGCTTTCTCTTTATGTCTCTCTATATCTATCTCTTTCTTTCTCTCTTTCTCTCTAACTGTCTCTATATTTTTAATGTATTTGTATTTTAAGTTATAACCGCAGTTTATTCCCCAGAAAATAGTCACCATTGTTTTAAACTAGGGCTGCGGAAATTAAGGATTAATTTCTCGAACAATCGTTAACAATTTTAACGATTAAAAGTTTTTTAACGATTCATCGACCCAACACTTATAAATGTACTGGAATTCAAAAAGTATAATATTTCGGCCGATAAATATAAACTAATTTTCGGACGATTACACGAATATTTTGGTTTTAAACAATTGACTGACGTGAATGTTCAATATGTGGGTAAAGGTTATTGTCTCCTTTGAGAGAAATTGTTTGTCTACCATGCAATATTCCCTCTAAGTCTAAGCTTTGTTGGTCCGTGTGAAAAGTAAAAAAAAATCGTGTGCAAAGTTTCACAACGTCCATTTTTGTGCAATATTTTACAAAATTTGCTGCGCGGTGATTCTAAACACCGGCGTGGCGTCGGTCAAATATCTGCGCAGCTGCGCTGATTAAAAGGAACATTGTTACCATGGTTCTAGCACTTTGCATACATATCACATGCAAACCAAACATTCATTACAGTATCGGAAACTTCAGCTGAGACAATCTAAAGCAATGTGAATGAACGTTCGTATCAGCTGGTTATATTGTCAATAAGACCCGCTCATCACTCGAAACAAATAATGTCAATACACTCGTCTGTCTGCGTTGTTGGTTAAACGATGTCACATAAATAAGACATTGCAGTGTTATTTTGATTTAAGACAAGTATTTTTAATAAATATTTATTAAGTAACCATAAATTCCAATATTTGGCTTTAATCGAAATTAACGATTAATTATTCGTTAATTTTTCAAAAGTTAACGATTAAATTTGAATTAATCGTCAACAGCCCTAGTTTAAACACAAATTGTAGATATTAAAACTCCCTGTAATATTAATATGTCTCGTTGTGTTAAAATTACATAAATTAATATACAGTGAAATATGTTTATGCATCATAGGATTTAATGATTGTATACATTAAAAAAAAATATTTAAATGATCTACTATCAATCTATATATATAATTCTCTTCATGGGACCATGCAGACAAGCTGCAAGTATGTGCAACCGAGCATGACGAATGACCCACGCTGGGGTCAACTAATCACAGTTAATGGTTGGAAAGCGAAGCTAGTGGAGGGGTGACGAACAATGGTCCTTGCGTTTCACTTGCTTTGATCATTCACAGAAAACGTGAGATTCGTAATGTACTGGTTATCACATCCACCTCATGCGGGGAAGGTCCTGATTTCAAGCCCCAGCGAATACATTTTTTTCTGTTGGTATTTTTAAAAATGTCTGTTTGTGCCCGTTCTTTTACCCCTTTATTGCATAGCATACGCCGCAGACTTGCTCGTCATAGACAGTGCAAAGAACGGTTGGGGGGGGGGTGAGAGTACAGACACAAAAGGCAGCACCAAGTAAATAAAAAAAAATTAATTTTTTTTTAAAGGACACGCTTTTATTTACATATAGAAAGTGCACTTAAAAGAAGAAAATAAAATGTTTCTGTGATAACATGTGAAATCCTTGAAGCTAACTTATGCACATAAGAAGCGAAGGGTGCCATTTACAACTCATTTCTCTTTGCAACTATTCATTTGCTTAATATAGATAAATATTTCTAATTAATATGATAGTAGCATGTATATGATCAAAGTTGTGAAACTTTTAATGATGATTAATATTAATATTGATACAAATTTGTATTTACAGCCTTGTACATGATAGAAAGTTGTGTAGTCTAGCGGGCGTCTGGTATATATATATTTCTCCTAAACGACCATGTGCAAATGAGCATGACGAATGACCCTCGCTAGAATCGAAAAATCACAGTTGGCAAGCGTGGTGGGATGAACAGAAAAAAAGGGTGGGTGGCAACAAAGCTTTTTGAGTTCACTTGCCATTCAGTTGCGTTTTTCCTTCACAGAATAACATATGATTCGTACTGTAGAGGTTATCACGTCCGCCTTGCATGCGGAAAGTCCTGGGATCAAACCCCAGCGGGAACAAAATTTTGTTTTTTAATTTTAAAAAAATGTTTCTTTCTGCCCGTTCTTTTCCCGCTTTTTCGAACATGACTAAGGCTGTTAAACGATAATCGGATTTGAAAGCGATAATCGGTTGAAAATTTTCCAAACTGATAATCGAATTTGCTCCAGCCGGATTTATGAAGTGAAACTTTTTGAAATTTAAATATAAAAAAAAATATCAAAAATATAAAGAATAAAATAATTTAAACAAAAAATAAGGAACTGCAGTCGTGCGGCATGAGCTTTTGTCCCTCGAACAGAGAGTAAGGGGCTTGAATCTCCATGATTAATTTCATTCTTCACATAAACGGCACAAATTAAACAACTTAAAACGTAAGTAACTCAAAGTAGCTTTATGATTGTAATAAATGACTTAATCTCAACTTTAATGTGAAAATAATTAGAATATTATAATACATGAGAAGAGAAATGTGTTTCATGCCATCAGTCCTTATACGAGTTAACTGATTGTTAATGTTGTTTCTCAGTTGGTAAGATATGTATACGCTTGTTTGTGTTGTCTGTAACTTTCTTAACATTGTCCTATTGTCAGTGTTGTCGGTCTATAAGTTGGGGTCTGATTGTTAAGGTTGTCTTTCTGTCAAAGATGTCTGATTATTTGTGTTTCCTAAATGTCACAGATGTCTGAGTAGTTTTAGTATTGTCTGTATGTAAAGTTTGTCTGTTAATTAGTGTTGTCTGTCTGTCTAACTGTAAGAGTTGTTTGATTGTAAGTGTTGTCTGTCTGTCTAACTGTAAGAGTTGTTTGGTTGTAAGTGTTGTCTGTCTGTCTAACTGTAAGAGTTGTTTGATTGTAAGTGTTGTCTGTCTGTCTAACTGTAAGAGTTGTTTGATTGTAAGTGTTGTCTGTCTAACTGTAAGAGTTGTTTGATTGTAAGTGTTGTCTTTCTGTCTAACTGTAAGAGTTGTTTGATCGTAAGTGTTGTCTGTCTGTCTAACTGTAAGAGTTGTTTGATCGTAAGTGTTGTCTGTCTGTCTAACTGTAAGAGTTGTTTGGTTGTAAGTGTTGTCTGTCTAACTGTAAGAGTTGTTTGATTGTAAGTGTTGTCTGTCTGTCTAACTGTAAGAGTTGTTTGATCGTAAGTGTTGTCTGTCTGTCTAACTGTAAGAGTTGTTTGATCGTAAGTGTTGTCTGTCTGTCTAACTGTAAGAGTTGTTTGGTTGTAAGTGTTGTCTGTCTAACTGTAAGAGTTGTTTGATTGTAAGTGTTGTCTGTCTGTCTAACTGTAAGAGTTGTTTGGTTGTAAGTGTTGTCTGTCTGTCTAACTGTAAGAGTTGTTTGGTTGTAAGTGTTGTCTCTATATCTAACTGTACGAGTTGTTTGATTGTAAGTGTTGTCTGTCTGTCTAACTGTAAGAGTTGTTTGATTGTAAGTGTTGTCTGTCTGTCTAACTGTAAGAGTTGTTTGATTGTAAGTGTTGTCTGTCTGTCTAGCTGTAAGAGTTGTTTGATTGTAAGTGTTGTCTGTCTGTCTAACTGTAAGAGTTGTTTGATTGTTAATGTTGTCTGTCTGTTTAACTGTAAGAGTTGTTTGATTGTAAGTGTTGTCTGTCGGTCTAACTGTAAGAGTTGTTTGATTGTAAGTGTTGTCTGTCTAGCTGTAAGAGTTGTTTGATCGTAAGTGTTGTCTGTCTGTCTAATTGTAAGAGTTGTTTGATTGTAAGTGTTGTCTGTCCGTCTAACTGTAAGAGTTGTTTGATTGTAAGTGTTGTCTGTCGGTCTAAGTGTAAGAGTTGTTTGATTGTAAGTGTTGTCTGTCTGTCTAACTGTAAGAGTTGTTTGATTGTAAGTGTTGTCTGTCTGTCTAACTGTAAGAGTTGTTTGATTGTAAGTGTTGTCTGTCTGTCTAACTGTAAGAGTTGTTTGATTGTAAGTGTTGTCTGTCTGTCTAACTGTAAGAGTTGTTTGGTTGTAAGTGTTGTCTGTCTGTCTAACTGTAAGAGTTGTTTGATTGTAAGTGTTGTCTGTCTAACTGTAAGAGTTGTTTGATTGTAAGTGTTGTCTATCTAACTGTAAGAGTTGTTTGATTGTAAGTGTTGTCTGTCTAACTGTAAGAGTTGTTTGATTGTAAGTGTTGTCTGTCTGTCTAACTGTAAGAGTTGTTTGATTGTAAGTGTTGTCTGTCTAACTGTAAGAGTTGTTTGATTGTAAGTGTTGTCTGTCTGTCTAACTGTAAGAGTTGTTTGATTGTAAGTGTTGTCAGTCTAACTGTAAGAGTTGTTTGATTGTAAGTGTTGTCTGTCTAACTGTAAGAGTTGTTTGATTGTAAGTGTTGTCTGTCTAACTGTAAGAGTTGTTTGATTGTAAGTGTTGTCTGTCTAACTGTAAGAGTTGTTTGATTGTAAGTGTTGTCTGTCTAACTGTAAGAGTTGTTTGATTGTAAGTGTTGTCTGTCTGTCTAGCTGTAAGAGTTGTTTGATTGTAAGTGTTGTCTGTCTGTCTAACTGTAAGAGTTGTTTGATTGTAAGTGTTGTCAGTCTAACTGTAAGAGTTGTTTGATTGTAAGTGTTGTCTGTCTAACTGTAAGAGTTGTTTGATTGTAAGTGTTGTCTGTCTGTCTAACTGTAAGAGTTGTTTGATTGTAAGTGTTGTCTGTCTGTCTAACTGTAAGAGTTGTTTGATTGTAAGTGTTGTCTGTCTGTCTCACTGTAAGAGTTGTTTGATTGTAAGTGTTGTCTGTCTGTCTAACTGTAAGAGTTGTTTGATTGTAAGTGTTGTCTGTCTGTCTTACTGTAAGAGTTGTTTGATTGTAAGTGTTGTCTGTCTAACTGTAAGAGTTGTTTGATTGTAAGTGTTGTCTGTCTGTCTAACTGTAAGAGTTGTTTGATTGTAAGTGTTGTCTGTCTGTCTAACTGTAAGAGTTGTTTGATTGTAAGTGTTGTCTGTCTGTCTAACTGTAAGAGTTGTTTGATTGTAAGTGTTGTCTGTCTGTCTAACTGTAAGAGTTGTTTGATTGTAAGTGTTGTCTGTCTGTTTGTTAACGTCGTTGGTCAATTCTAATACTTTGATATTATTGTTTGATTGTTATTGTTGTTTTGTCAGTAAATTCTATAATACATTAGAAAAACAATGTTCAGCATATTTAAATGAACATGAAACCATTTCCCTACGTTTGAACATTAAAAGAAAAATAATAAATAATAAATTAAAAGACTTTCTAATGTCATAACTAAAGTGCAATCAAATGTATTTTCCATGAACGCTGCACTAGAAAGCACCGCTATCGACTTACTTAATATGAGATTGTAATTAAGACATCTTAAATGGCAAAATTAAAAAGATGATTATACTATTATTTTCTTTTGACTTCGGTTAAATTTCAGTATACACATCTTTACGACATCTTATGTTGTTTTTTTTTAAATTCGTATTGCTTACACTTTGTACTGCATATAATTAAATATTATTTATAGAAACTATTACTTCAAAAGCAAAATACATTTTCATAATGCTATTTATTTCAAAGTAAGAACACAATACATTTTATACATTTACCTTCATTCATTGTTATGTCCAATTAATGACAAGCCATGATTACGTGTCATTCCGTTACGAATATATTTATCCAAGTGGCACGCCACTTGACTTCGATCTCTTAAATAAGGGATAACATTCCAATGAATTGGTAGGATTCTCCTACCACTATTATAGACTGAATTCGATTTAAACAATACCTTGTCACTACTTCATCTTGTTCGTTATATACATATATAAATTATAAGAAAATGCAAATATAATTTCTACAATAAACTAATTTTCAAATACCTATTACAACGTATACCTTACGTAGACACGGCAAACAAATCAACACACAAAGAAAGAAATATTATGTTTGTAGAAACAATTGTAACACTTTCTAGTATTCAATGCTGACCACTTCCCAACACTAAGTAAGACAGTAGCTCCTTGAGATGTGTTCAATTCTCAGGTTCTTACAAAAATTCTAACGTTAATTGATGTACAGGAGATAGCAGTGTCTAATATATTTTCGAATTTAAGACTGTATTGTATACCGTACAGATAAAGGCATCTTTGGTTTATGAAAATAGAAAGCTAATATTTTATCAATATTTTTGGAAATTAACATTTTTATAATCCTTTAACACAACAACTTAAAGTATTAGACAATTAAAAGCTATTTATTATTTTAAGCAATGTTGTCTTGACTGAATAATTGTAGTATTCCAGTCAAGAATTTAACACTTACTGTTTCAAGACATTCGAATTTAAATAAGTTATCAAAGTTTACTATAATAGCTTTATAATTGACTTAATTATGGAACGAATTAAAGTGTTCACATTGTAATGGGATTTTTTTCCTCTCAAGAATTATGAGTGGTATATGTAGTGTGGCAATTGTTAGAATTTACTAAACAGATAAATATGTATGAATGTCGGAAATAAAAAGTTTTCATTTCATCACATGTTTGGGAAACAATAATTGTGACGTTGACATTCAAACAAGCAAATAATTTTTTTTATTGAAAATAAAAAAAATGATTTTTAATTAAATTAAATTATAACTGCCATTGTACTTTTTCAACCCTTAAACTAAATGAATAATACATTTCCAAATAAATTATTTACCTCGACTCTATTTAGACTTTATTAAGATAGCAAACGTAAGATTTAGAAATGCACGCAACAAGACAGAAAGAACTCGCTTTAAATCAATGTTTGGTAAAAGACGTCTTGACTTATGTTGTTCTTTGCAATTTGAATAGAAATCATAACTACTAGATACGACCCGTGGCGTAGCATAGGCAACAGACTTGCTCATTATAGACAGTGCAAAGAACGGTGGGGAGTGGGTGAGAGTATGGACACAAACAGCAGCACGAAGTAATGTAAAAAAATAGCGAGTAAACGTGGAGAAATGCGCACTGAGGTTATTGTTACCCGCCCACCCCTTTATTACTACCATCTCTTAAACATAAACTGTGCTTGGCCGACCCTAGCGAGGGTTAGTCATGTTTACGGTTGTTAAGTGAATTTGTTTTTTCTTTTGTTGTTTTTTTTGGCACACCGATTATTGATTATGTAACTCCGATTTTAAACCGATTATCGTTTTATAGCTGACTTTATATAAATTAGTGGTGTACCGGATTTCACCTGCGGCTCAGGCAAATCTGGAATCCGGCCATATTTACAAATCCCACTCCGGCAGAAATTTGCTTCATAAAACTGGCCAAATCCGGCTTGCTTGGTTTGCGATAAATATGTATTATTATAGCTACCGCTCCGGTAAATCTGAAATCCGGCAATTTTTACAAATCCGGATGCGGCTCCGGTCGGATTTAATTTCATTATCCGACCGAATCGAATTCGATTATTTGTATGGTAAATTTAAAACCGATTGTCGCTTTCAAATCCGATTATCGTTTAACAGCCTTAGACATGTTAGAAAAGGGGGGGAAAAGAACGGGCAGGAACAAATATTTTTTAAAAATGAAAAAGAAAATATTGTTTCCGCTTGGGTTTGATCCCAGGACTTTCCACGAGCAAAGGCTGACGTGAGAACCACTACAGTACGAATCATATGTGAAGGAAAAACGCAACTGAATGGCAAGTGAACACAAGAAGCTGTGTTGCCAGCCCCCACACCCCTTTATATATATATATATATATATATATATATATATATATATATATATATATATATATAAATATATATATTAGGGCGGCGGAAATTAACGATTAATTTCTCGATTATTAGTAAAAATGTTTAACGATTAAACTTTCTTTTAACGATTAATGGACCCACCACTTATAAATGTACTTGAAGTAAAAAAGTAAATATTTCGGCCGATAAATATAAACTAATTTCAGGACGATTACACGAACATTTTATTTTTAAACTATTGACTGACGTTAATGTTCAAAATGTTGATAAAGTTTATTGTTGTGTCCATTGAGAGAAATCGTTTGCCTATTATGCAATGTTCCCTATAACTCTAAGCTTCGTTGATGCGTGTTCAAAGTTAAAAATACTCGTGTCCAAAGTTGCACAACGTCCATTTTGTGCAACATTTTACAAAATTTGCTGCGCGGTAATTATAAACTCCTGCGTGGCGTCGGTCAAATATCTGCGCAGCCGCGCTGCTTAAAGGGAACATTGCTAACCTGGTTCTAACACTTTGCTTACATATCAACTGCAAACCAAACATCCATTATAGTATCAGAAACTTCAGCTGAGACAATCTAAAGCTATGTGAACGATTCTTCAGATCAGCTGGTAATATTGTCAATAAGACCCGCTCATCACTTGAACCAGATAATGTCAATACATTTGTCTTTTTGTGTTGTTGGCTAAAATATGTCATATGAAGAATACATTCCAGTGTTATTTCGATTGTCGACAAACACGTTAAATAAATGTTTCTTATGAAATCATAAATATGTCAATTTTTTTAATTAATCGTTAATTTTTCAAAAGTTAACGATTAAATTGAAATAAATCGATAACAGCCCAAATATATAAATGCGTATATATATATATATATATATATATATATATATATATATATATATATATAAAATGTTAATAGTTGATAATTTGTATAATTTTTTAAAAATGTATACAAATATTAATTCCTATGATACTTAAACGTATTTCACTATATTTTAAAGTAAGTAAATGTAACTTTACGAGACATATTAACATTACAGGAAGTTTTAATATTTACAATTTGTGTTTAAACTAATTGTGACTGTTTTCTGGGGCATAAACTACGATTGTAACTTAATATACACATATATTTAAAGAGAGAAAGAGTTAGAGAGAAAGAGATAGAGAAAGAGATAGATTGATGCGGAAAGAAAAAGCGATAGATAGGGACAGAGGGACACAAAATAGAGAAAGAAAGAGAGGAGGGATAGAAGGATAGTGAGGGAGAGAGGGGGATGTATAGGAGAATAGAGAGTGAGATAATGATAGAGCGAGAGGGAAAGAGAAAGGGAAGAAAAAATGTGGAGAGGATAGAAGAGACACAGTGAGGGATGGAGTGACAGAAAAAGAAGGATAGAAGGAGATAAAAAGAGACAGTGAGAGGGAAGAGGATAACGAGAGAGGGAGGAGAGAAGGATCGAGAGAAATGGGATAATGAGAGAGAGATGAGAATGGGTAGAATGGGAAAGAGGGAATAATAGAGAGAGAAGGATAAAAAGAGAGAAGGAGTTAATTAAAACTATTTTCCAAACACAGCATTAAGTCCAAACAGCGACATCACAATCTACCGAAGGAAATGTAAGCTTGTAGGGTTTATAAAATCTACTTATGTAAATTGTATGGTTAGATATTCACAGATGTCCCCAGACAACGGGACTCCGCTGATAGTTATCAACAAAGTAAACAGTGATATAATTTATACGTTAACGTTTGAATCACATAAAGCCTAATTACATAAATTTACAATGAAACGGTTTAAATTAAAAATTGAACCTTACTAGGACGTGAATGGGCCGTATTTTGACAGGCGATTCTGTGAATTGATCTTTAAACTATGACGAATGTGCGCTGTGAGTTCATCTTTAAACAATGGCGAATTGACGTGCGCAGATGGCTGATTAGGCCGATCCTTGCACGGCAGGTTCGGGAACAGAAGGGACAGGGGACGAGTGCGACATCTCCTGGAGGGTTGAAAGCATGGGCCTTTCGGGCTTGCCTCTTCTTTTCTGCGGCGGTAATCCGGTTTGCCTCGCATGACCTGGCACCTTCGTGGATGGAAGAGCGCCAGGTGGATCGGTCCATTGCAGCTCGTTCCCAAGTGTCTGGATTGATGGCAAACGCTTTCATTGAGGCTTTCAGTGTGTCTTTGAAGCGTTTCTTTTCCCCACCGTGGGACCGCTGGCCATACTGGAGCTCACCATAGAAGATTCTCTTTGGCAGTCTCTCGTCTGGCATTCGGACAACGTGCCCTGCCCAGCGAAGCTGGGACTGCATCAGGAGGGTGAAGATGCTGGGGAGACCTGCCTTGGTCAGTACCACTGTGTCTGGAATTTTGTTCTGCCACTTTATGCCGAGAATCTTCCTGAGGCTTGTTATATGAAAGTGGTTCAGCTTTCTTGCATGGCGCTGATAAACAGTCCAAGTTTCACAAGCATATAGCAGTGTGGGGAGCACCACTGCCCTGTACACTTTCAGCTTGGTCTGGATGGTAATGCCTCTTCTTTTCCAGACATTAGGGTACAACCTGGCGAAAGTGGAGCTGGCTCTGGCAATTCTGACGTTCACTTCGTCATCGATGGTGACATTTTGAGACAGTGTGCTGCCTAGGTATCTGAACCGGTGCACTGTGTTGAGTCTCTGGCCGTTGACAGTGATGTTGGGCTCTACGTAGGGCCTTCCAGGCGCGGGCTGATGGAGGACCTCAGTCTTCTTAGTGGTGATTGTCAGACCAAAGTTTGTGCAGGCACTGGAGAACAGGTTTACACTGCGTTGCATGTCGACTTCTGAGACAGCGTTGAGGGCACCGTCATCAGCGAACAGCAGGTCTCTGACGATGTCTGTCATAACCTTGGATTTTGCCTGGAGCCTCCGAATGTTGAACCGTTTGCCATTTGTGCCGTACTTCAGGTTCACACCAACATCATCGTCTCTGAAGGCCTCTGTCAGCATGGCGGAAAACATGAGGCCAAACAGTGTTGGTGCCAGGACGCAGCCCTGCTTGACCCCGTTTGTGACTGGGAAAGGATCAGAAAACTCCCCGCTGTCCTGGACTCTGGCTTGCATGCCCTCATGGAATTGTTGCACAAAGACGATGAATTTCCTTGGGCAACCGTACTTGGCCATGATCTTCCACAGACCCTCTCTGCCAACAGTGTCAAAAGCCTTTGTCAGGTCGACATAGGTTGAGAACAGGTAAGAGTTCTGCTCTTGACATTTCTCCAGCAGCTGCCTGGCAGCGAACACCATGTCGATGGTTCCTCGCTCTTTTCGGAATCCACACTGACTTTCAGTCAGGAGTTCTTGGTCAAGGTGCACTGTGAGGCGGTTGAGCAGGATTCTGGCAAGGATCTTTCCTGCAATAGAAAGCAGGGATATGCCTCTGTGGTTGTCACAAGCCTGTCTACTTCCTTTTCGCTTATATAGATGTATGATGGTGGCATCTTTGAAGTCTTGCGGGATCATCTCTTGCTGCCATATTAAGAGAAACAGCTCGTGGAGCCTTTCAGTCAGGGCTGTTCCCCCCTCCTTGTAGACCTCAGCTGGTATGGCGTCAGAGCCAGGTGCTTTGCCACTGGAGATAAGATATATTTCTTTCTGGGACTCGAGCAAGGTTGGGGGGTCATCCAGTGCTTTGTTTGTGGGTACTTGGGGTAGACGATTGATGGCTTCGTCGTTGATTGTCGAAGGGCGATTTAGGACGTCATCGAAATGTTCGACCCATCTCTCCAATATCTTCTCTTTGCCTGTGATGAGAGTGTTACCGTCTGCGCTGAGGAGGGGGCTTGATCAAGCAGTTATTGGATGAGAAACACCACCTTCACCAAGCTTACCTCAATAACCCCAAGTCCACGGCAAGGAGAGATGCACTCAACAACATACGCAAGACTGTTCAGAAGAAGCTCCGTCAGATGCAGGACGATTGGCTCGGCAACAAAGCTGACGAGATCCAAGGCTATGCAGACAGGCGTGACTATAAAAACTTCTACGATGCCTTGAAAGAAGTATAAGGCCCCATTACAATTTACATACATACATACATACAGACAACGGGAATTATGTATATTGATGTTTTACGACACATAAATACCATTTTGTATTTTATTTTTGGATGGTCTTGCGTTGCATATTATAATGAACATTCATTTCATTGTCTCGTTCATAAAGGATTTATAGTCAGAAACTTGGTTTTTTATGTTTGTTTTTTTTTGGTTTTTTTAAAAATAATATTTGAGTTCTTACGTTAAGAAATAGTTTAATTTCATTTTTATTTGCTAAATGTGTTTTTTCTTAAGTGTTATAGAATTTACTGGCAAAACAAAACTAACAATCAGACAACTCTAACATACATACAACATTAACAATTAAACAACTATTGCAGGCAGGCAGAAAATACTAACAGTCATACATCTCTTACATTTAGGAAACACAAACAATCAGACATCTCTGACAGAAAGACAACCTAACAATTAGACAAATCTTATATACACAAAAAACTGACAAAAGGACAATATTTACAATGTGACAGACAACACAAAACATCAGACAACTCTAACAGAAATACAACCCATACAATCATACATATCCTACAAACTGACACAGACAAAATTAACAATAAGTCAACTCTTACAAAGTGAGGGATTGATTCAAAATTCAGACAACTCTTAAAAACTAAAAGACAAAAGAAACATTAGAAAATGTAACCGACAAACAACACTGACAGACATATACATTTAAAGACGGACAACTTTTACAAACAGACGGACAACAAAAACAATCAGACAACTTTTAAAGACAGACAATCTGGACAGACAGCTCTAACATATACATTTGTTTGTGACATGAAACAGACAATTGATAACAAACAGAGATAACCCCTATCACCCCTACTTTTTTATTGATAAAAATATTTGTCTTGTAATAACCTCATTGAGACGCCTGGATAGCGAAGTCAGTAGTGCCTCGCCACACAAGCTGAGGGAAGTGTGATTTAGCCCACGTTAAGGCAACTGTAAAAATGTTAATGAATGACTAAAGCTAAGAAAGTCCTCCGCTAACCTGGAGAGCGATCGGCGCCGCAAATGTCTAGTGAGCCCGATAATGTTCTAATATAATCATTAGAAACCCATACGACCTCGAAAAACGGTTATGGGAGACACAAAAAGAACCCCAAAAAAAAATAACAAAAAAACACAAAACCTAAAGGATTTATAGTAAAGCAAGTAATAAAACTGGAATGAGAATTTGAACGCAATTTCCAAAAAGAATTTCCGATTTTTTGTTCAAGAGAAAACATACCAGATTACATTAAATGTGTATTCAAATAAGTAATTCTGAAAGTAAACACAATATGACGTCATATCCCCTCACGCTACATCACACCAAGAATGTGTCAATATAATACGCACCACGTAACAATCTAACATAAGTATTCACAAAGCGATAAAATCCCCATTAAATATCATTCTATATTAAATTAAAAGTCACTTCAAACATTTTGAAACGAAACAAAACAATTAATTTCAAAAAATGATTCTAAAATTAAGTGATTTGAACTTAAGTGTGTAGTGCACAAATTCAAACTTCAACATTGTTCTAAATATTATTGACTATCGTTTAGCGCTTATTTGAACCGGTAGGTGTTATGGTTTGCGAGATATTGACAAATTACTGATACTTTTTCGTGTTTTGCTTTTATTTATTTACTAGCAGACCCGTCGTGCGTTGCAACGATCTCAGTAAAAAGGAATACATATAGATAAAAAAAAGGAATTACATTAAGGGTCATCGGGCCTATCAGTTTAACATAAGAAGTTAAAAATATGTTCATTTCAATCAATTTCATAACAAATATGTAAATATATTTATTTATATTTATCAATTTAGTGTAAAATTGAATGGGGAATACAATATTAAAAGTTAGTAAAAAAACACATTTAGGGCCCCCAGTCCCGAGGAAATGGAAATTAGCAGTTCAGTGCCATATAGTAATTTAATTTAGGCTCTTAAGTTTTTATATACCAAGTTTGTCAAAATCCAGTTATTTTCTCATCAGCTAACACTGAAACTAATTTTTATCTGGCTAATATATTGAGAAAATACATTAAGGGGCCCCCGGGCCCATTCGGTTCAAGATGTACATTTTAAAAACCTGTTCATTTAAATTCAGTTTCCTCATGGATATATTTCTCAAGATCGTTAAAAACTGAGTGGGAAATAATATCTTACAGTATACAAAAAAAGAAGACATTTGGGGCCCCGGTCCTGAACAATTGGATATTACAAGTGCAGTGCAATTTGTTATTTTAATATGGGCTACCAAGTTTTTATATACAAAGTTTGGTTAAGATCCAATCATTTACCCAGTAGCTAACGCATAAACTAATTTTATATAGCTCATGTAAGCAAAAAACGACATTAAGGGCCCCAGGGCCCAATTAGTGCAAGATATCAAGTTCAAAACACCTATTTATTTCAATACATTTTATAGTGGATATATTTATCTATATTTCTCAAGATCTTTAATAATTGAATTGGGTATAAAATATTAAACGTTTATGAAAAAGAAATTTTTGGCCCCCAGCCCCAAAAAAATGGACATTAGGAAATTAGTGCTCTATATTATTTTAATATAGGCTACCAAGTTGTTATGTACCAAGTTTGGTCAAGATATATTCATTTTCCAAGCAGCTAAGCCTTAAACAAATTTTTATATAGCTCATATTGGAAAATATTCTTATTATGGGCCCCCCGCGCCCAATGAGTGTTAGTTTTGAAAAAAGTAGCCTATTTCCATCCCGGGAGCGTACTCAAAAGTCTCCAAAAGTTTCATGGCGATCGGATGAATGGTTAAGTCAGCTATAACAGACATGCATACATACATACATACATACATTGATTTATATATATATATAGATAAGGGAAACACAGTAAACCTTTTCGGTATTTTTTTGGCCGTTGCACATCCTTGGAACCTCCTTAGCATATTTGCAAAGGACCCGAACCCTCTATCTTTTATGGTTCAGGGGGAGTTGCATGTGAAAGCTCTACAGAAATTTCAAATATATTAACGCAATTTATCCCATGGGAAATTGCGTTTTAAAACTTTTACAGTCTGCCTGCTAAATTTCAGCTCGATTTGATCACGAAAAAAGGGTTATAAAAACATGTTTAACATAGTGCGCACTGCGAGACAGATTAGCAATTAATAGCATTTACATTCAAAGATTAACAATATATTTTTAAAAAGTATCGCAACAGGAAAATATTAAAAAGGTTGTTCAATATAATACCACGACACTCTAGCATAAAAATTAACATTTTACATAGGGATAATTAGAGATAACCTAAACATTCAATAATTTTATTACAATATATTTGATCGATATGAAATTGTAAAAGATCATTTTTATCATTGGCACGAGTCTGATTGCAAAATTTCAGCTCACTAGCATAAGAGAAAGTGGGTTAAACATTTATTGAAAGTTTTTTCGGCAAGCAAGGCATCAAGCAATCAGACGCCTCGAGTTAATATAAATGATTTTAAAATATGTTTATTTTTATTAAGGAGTAAGAGACTTGTATGACATAATTATTTAACAACAATTAGTTGACTTAGTGCTCAGAGCTAGAGCATCCACAGCACACATTTATTTTCATTGTTTAAAGATCAACTCACAGCGCACATTTGTCATTGTTTAAAGATCAACTCACATCGCACATGTATCATTGTGTAAAGATCAACTCACAGCGCACATTCTTCATTGCACCTCTAGTCAAAAGACGGGCAATTCACGTCCTAGTAAATGTAAACTTTTAGTTTCAACTCACACGTGAGGAGGCTGACGTACTGAGTGCCTTATACTCAGGAGGTTAACTATACAGATTATACTGTTGAAGGTAAATGTTGTATTGTATGAAGAGTGACATTATTTTAAACATTATTGTGATGAGATTTAGGCAATTAGGGATACATGCTCCATAGTTTTGCATGTAATTATTATCTTAAGTTTTAAAACATGTGTTATAAATATATATATATATATATTTATTTTATTTGAAAATTTATTATTTCTCTGTCTGAAAGTTAAAAAATTGTATGGTTAATATAATTTAATTTACTGAATTTATGCTTATTTTAGTAATTATAATTATTATAAAATTTAACAGTATGTTTTGAGGTCAACTTCATTTATAGTTTTTCTTACCACTATATTAACTGGGCGAAAACTTTGTCTTTCCGATATTACTATAAACATTATGCGTTTTGTGTATAATGATTTGTTTTCATGTTCATAATATTGAAATTTTAAAAAATATAAAACTTTATTTAAAAAATTTTTATACTGATATAATAACATAACGGAATAAAATAAAACTATATCTCGCAGTTTTTTAACCTTTATCGCAAGGATCAACGTATTAAAATGATACAAGGCAGATTGCAATGACAGCTGTAAGTAATATTTAAGGAGAATTTAAAAACATGTTTTTAAAACAAATTCCAACATTTGTGAACTTAATGGGAGGAGGGGGGAGGAACCGACTTAACGTCACAAATAATACAAAAGTGATCTGAGGACAGGAACCGACTTAAATTCACAAATAATACAAAAGTGATCTGAGGACAGGAACCGACTTAAGGTCACAAATAATACAAAAGTGATCTGAGGACAGCTCTTCAGTTACAGGTGCAGATTTAACAACACAATCGTCAATATGCAATACCTAAAGTGTCATTGATCATACTTCTCTTGATTTATAGCAAAAATAGAACCAATGCAATATTTTGAGATATAACAAAATTAGCTCATGTGAAGCGTGAATCCATAATGATAATACTGAGATAGAAATAACACTTAGAAAATAGAGCAAACACAAACAATAATCACAATCTGAGAAAATCTTAATAGAAAGTATGCCTATACATATTAAAGTTAAGGCTATGATTATTATTAGGCCTTTTATTATATATTTACTGTGCTTAAACGGGTTACAATTATGGTACGCTAAAATGTCTTAGTCTTTAATTAAATAACATAATTTGCAATCTGTCACGCAAGTAGTGTCTGTCAGTCATGACGCTATGCGAGGTAACTCCCGATTTAAAAAAAAATGTTGCTTTCGAGATTAAAAAAATATGGTGCTCACCATAAAATATTGTGACTTGACGTCATTATTTGAGCTTTTATTAATGTGTGAAGGGAACGAAGTAATAAAACAACCCCCGTAAAAACAAAGTTTTTAACTATAAATCCCTTATATATGAGACATAACTAAAAGTATTGATTATGTTTAAAAGTGACACACATTTACAGACTGAAACCGAAATTATCTCCTTTGGCTTTCAAAACTGGGGGAAGGCGGGAGGGGTGGACATGGACGGGTGGCGTCAACACGTTAACTCAACTCCAGGTGGTTTACCTGGTTTAAACACGAGATGTGTTCACCTTTGGCTGGCCTGAAGTCAAGTGACCCGTAAAATGTAAACATAGCGACCGCTACATATAGTTTACATAGATAAACTAAAAATGCATTATTTTAATTACGGTACGTTCGATCGATCTGAAATTTTGATACAATGCATTGTTAGGTGAGACGGGTCCGTGTGCCAAATTTCAGCTCGATGGCTGTACTAAAAGTGGGTCATTTTCGACTTTTGTTTTTCCGCGGGCGGACGAATGAGACGGCGGTGAAGTTAATAAAAGGGATTTAAGAAGAGCAATGTTTTATTTTGTGTGATTAATATCATTATTATTTTTTTGTATTAAATGTCCGTTTTTGTGTATGTGACCATGTCAATATTACGTACGTATTTATAAATTTTATTTTCTATATTAATATATAACATTCGTTTTTCGGTTTATGAAATTTACAATTGGTTGTCGTTCGGTTGTCAAGTTTCGATGCGTTTTGAACTACAAAGCCATTATTTATTACTCCAAATGAAATTTGTCAAATGCTTCAGTTTAGAGTTTGTTTTTCTTTTATACACTTTGAGATTGCATATTTCTATGTTTAAAAAAATAACATATTTAAAAATCGGACTCCTCTACACAATATTTTTTTTTATAGTTATTTACATGTAATATTTTAATGCGTCTGAGACTAATTAGGAATGAAAAATCTTTGCTTTTAATATATAACTGGAAGGGGTGCTGACTTGACAATAATGAAAACGTTTATTAGAATTACTAAAATGTGTATATTAAAGTTGATACTTTCATATTTTCTTTTATTCAGTCCTTAACTTTACTTCAAATGTTTCATGCAAAATAAATAGTTCGTTGTTATTCATATTTGTAAATAGTTACAATTTTTTTATTTACATGTTTTTGATAATGTAAAAGTAATAATGTATGGACCAATGGGAGCATAAACTGACAAGTCATAATAGATCTTGAAAAGGTGCTGACTTGACAACAAGAAAAACGTTTATGTGAATTACTAACACGTTTATATTAAATTGTAAATATGATTAACAGTTGATATTTAATCTTTTCTGTTATCCTGTGACAAACTTTGCTTACTACGTTTCATGCAAAATAAACAGTTATTAACATGTGTAAAATTACAGTTTATTTTTAACATGTTTTGATAATGTTGTGGTAATAATGTATGGACAAATTGGCGAATAAACTGACAAGTCATAATCATCGATGAAGCTTAAACGGCTTCAAATCACAGATATGCGTGATGTGGATCACATTACAGTTACATAATTTAATTTCAACGCACTGTGCTTTATTATTGGTGCACTCATAATTGGTGTGCACTATTCAATGCCGCAAGTTAACGTCCGGCTGACTCCTCAGCAATATTTGTTAATACGTCGAACTTCAAACTTCTTTGGCGCATTATCACTTTATGTTGTGTGTAATTCATTATGCATTACTATTATCATGATTATATCATTATCATTCATGCAAACTTATATAACGCGAAGCCTAAGCTTGGAGGTTTTCCCATAACACATATATTCGTATATGTAATCAAAATATATACTCTGCTATGTCCGTCCGTTAGAAAGCCCACCGCTAAAAAAATAACCTTGAAAAATATATTGCAAAATAAACCCCACTATTTTCAAACGTCCGCATAAAATTGTTCAATATGGAAAAGAGATTTAATTTTTCTCTCTTGGTCTCTACATTTTCTGATTATTTACTATGCGGCTTTCAGTCAAAAGGGACAATTACAAAAACTGAAACATATTCATTTTGAAAATTCACGTGTTTTTTACAGGTAATACGCTAGTAATTATATATTATTATTTTTTTAAATAATATAATAACTTCCAATATTTATAGTTCATAACTGAAATTGCTAAAAACTACAAATATAATGACGTCATTTACACATAGCCATATTTTTTAAAAAAAGGAAGAAAAAGATTCCATTATGAATATTTTTTCTATTAACTTTATTATATTGTTAAAGATCATCTCTCAACAGTTAGTAATCGTTAACTTCTGCTAACTTGGTTTTTGTAGTTTAATTTATGTATGTGTGGTTTGTGTTCTGGTGTTGTTTATTTTTGGATATAATATTTAGAAACTTAAGATCAATGTAGCATTATTCTATGTTGTTAAAAATGGCAAAGTTATTTGTTTTTCCCGCTAGCGATGCATCACAAAGCACCGCTAATGTATTTACGATGAAATTCAAAGTGTTTTTTTTACCAAACTTTGGATAATCAATTAATTAGACATTTTTTTCTTCAAAAATGTTAATTTATTTATAATTTACAATTGTATGCCTTTTAAAAATAAAAACTTGTGTTGCGTTGTCTTTTATATGAACCTAACGTAAAAAATGTATAGAAACAAAGTATTCAAAGGACAAATAAAATTTAAAATTGTAATATGTAAAGAATTTAATAGAACTATGAAAATTGTATATGTAATTTAACAAATATGCTAACCTGACTGATTGTATATAGCAGACTATGTGTAAAAGACACTCCCAATTGGAAACCAGTCTATTTTATTCAAGTGCTATTTCACTTGATCTCGATCCCTATAAATAGGGATACAATGTCAATGAATAGATAGGAGAATCCTACAACACATAAAACCAAAGTCAAATTTCAACAAACTCATTACACAGGTTTATGTCATAATTTTTAAATATCACTAACTTATTGTTGATATAATATATGTGTTACATAAAATGGATATACGTCAGCTTGAAAGTACGCTATTCTAAACAACGCATGTGTCACCTAAATGCCTTCGAAACGGAAGATAAAAATATAATTTCAGTTTATAAAATTTAAAAAAAACACAACAAACAAAATGTTCAGAAATGAATGAATCAACAATAAAAAAGGAGAAGAACATAACTGTAAATCTGTTAATAAGAACTAAGGGAACATTGGACGCGATGAGATGCACTAGCAATAAGTTAAATTTGAGAATAAACTATTTTAAGAATGTTGGAAGCTCACACCAGATTGGTTAAATATGTTGTTCTCACTGATATTTTGAAACCATGGGATGAATGTGTTGTTCTCACTTGTAAATGGTTTGCTTTTATATGTGTGTATTGTATTGTAGGCGTTCTCGCATATAACAAACTTTTGTGCAATAAATCATTGAAATACTTTGTCAACAAAATAACTTTAATATGAACACAATGTACATCAATATCTAATTGAGTTTACACTTCCTTGAAACATAGTCACACCAGTCCAGCCATCTTGAAAACTCTCTAGAACATTATTTTCGTGTTTTTTTTCACGTGACCTCCTGTCATCAAACTCGTGATTCACACATGCCATCACTGATGTGTTAAAACCACGGGATGAATGTATTGTTCTCACTGAAGTTTTAAAACCATGCGATGAATGCGTTGTTCTCACTGAAGTTTTAAAACCATGCGATGAATGCATTGTTCTCACTGATGTGTTAAAACCATGGGATGAATGTGTTGTTCTCACTGATGTGTTAAAACCATGCGATGAATGTGCTGTTCTCACTGAAGTTTTAAAACCATGCGATGATGGCATTGTTCTCACTGATGTGTTAAAACCATGGGATGAATGTGTTGTTCTCACTGTTGTGTTAAAATCATGGGATGAATGTGTTGTTCTGACTGTTGTGTTAAAACCATGGGATGAATGTGTTGTTCTCACTGAAGTTTTAAAACCATGTGATGAATGCATTGTTCTCACTGATGTGTTAAAACCATGGGATGAATGTGTTGTTCTCACTGTTGTGTTAAAACCATGGGATGAATGTGTTGTTCTCACTGAAGTTTTAAAACCATGCGATGAATGCATTGTTCTCACTGATGTGTTAAAACCATGGGATGAATGTGTTGTTCTCACTGTTGTGTTAAAACCATGGGATGAATGTGTTGTTCTCACTGAAGTTTTAAAACCATGCGATGAATGTGTTGTTCTCACTGATGTATTAAAACATTGGGATAAATGTGTTGCTCTCACTGATGTGTTAAAACAACAATAGGATGAATGTGTTTTTCTCACGTATGTGTTAAGACCATGGGATGAATGTGTTGTTCTCTCTGATGTGTTAAAATCATGGGATGAAAGTGTTGTTCTCAATAATGTGTTAAAATCATGGGATGAATGTGTTGTTCTCACTGATGTGTTAAAACCATGGGATGAATGTGTTGTTCTCACTGATGTGTTAAAATCATGAGATGAATGTTTTGTTCTCACTGATGTATTAAAACCATGCGATGAATGTGTTGCTCTCACTGATGGGTTAAAAAAACCATAGGATGAATGTGTTTTTCTCACTGATGTGTTAAAACCATGAGATAAATATGTTGCTCTCACTGATGTGTTAAAAAACCTGTGATGAATGCATTGTTCTCACTGATGTGTTAAAACCATGAGATGAATGTGTTGTTCTCACTGATGTGTTAATTCCATGGGATGAATGTGTTGTTCTCACTGATGTGTTAAAGCAATGGAATGAATGTGTTGTTCTCACTGATGTTTTAAAACCATGTGATGAATGTGTTGTTCTCACTGATGTGTTAAAACCATGGGATAAATGTGTTGTTCTCACTGATGTGTTAAAAACCATGGGATGAATGCGTTGTTCTCACTGAAGTTTTAAAACCATGCGATGAATGCATTGTTCTCACTGATGTGTTAAAACCTTGGGATGAATGTGTTGTTCTCACTGTTGTGTTAAAACCATGGGATGAATGTGTTGTTCTCACTGAAGTTTTAAAACCATGCGATGAATGTGTTGTTCTCACTGATGTATTAAAACCATGGGATAAATGTGTTGCTCTCACTGATGTGTTAAAACAACCATAGGATGAATGTGTTTTTCTCACGTATGTGTTAAGACCATGGGATGAATGTGTTGTTCTCTCTGATGTGTTAAAATCATGGGATGAAAGTGTTGTTCTCAATAATTTGTTAAAATCATGGGATGAATGTGTTGTTCTCACTGATGTGTTAAAACCATGGGATGAATGTGTTGTTCTCACTGATGTGTTAAAATCATGAGATGAATGTTTTGTTCTCACTGATGTATTAAAACCATGCGATGATGGCATTGTTCTCACTGATGTGTTAAAACCATGGGATGAATGTGTTGTTCTCACTGTGTGTTAAAATCATGGGATGAATGTGTTGTTCTGACTGTTGTGTTAAAACCATGGGTTGAATGTGTTGTTCTCACTGAAGTTTTAAAACCATGTGATGAATGCATTGTTATCACTGATGTGTTAAAACCATGGGATGAATGTGTTGTTCTCACTGATGTGTTAAAGCAATGGAATGAATGTGTTGTTCTCACTGATGTTTTAAAACCATGTGATGAATGTGTTGTTCTCACTGATGTGTTAAAACCATGGGCTGAATGTGTTGTTCTCACTGATGTGTTAAAACCATGGGATGAATGCGTTGTTCTCACTGAAGTTTTAAAACCATGCGATGAATGCATTGTTCTCACTGATGTGTTAAAACCTTGGGATGAATGTGTTGTTCTCACTGTTGTGTTAAAACCATGGGATGAATGTGTTGTTCTCACTGAAGTTTTAAAACCATGCGATGAATGTGTTGTTCTCACTGATGTATTAAAACATTGGGATAAATGTGTTGCTCTCACTGATGTGTTAAAACAACAATAGGATGAATTTGTTTTTCTCACGTATGTGTTAAGACCATGGGATGAATGTGTTGTTCTCTCTGATGTGTTAAAATCATGGGATGAAAGTGTTGTTCTCAATAATGTGTTAAAATCATGTGATGAATGTGTTGTTCTCACTGATGTGTTAAAACCATGGGATGAATGTGTTGTTCTCACTGATGTGTTAAAATCATGAGATGAATGTTTTGTTCTCACTGATGTATTAAATCCATGCGATGAATGTGTTGCTCTCACTGATGGGTTAAAACAACCATAGGATGAATGTGTTTTTCTCACTGATGTGTTAAAACCATGAGATAAATATGTTGCTCTCACTGATGTGTTAAAAAACCTGTGATGAATGCGTTGTTCTCACTGATGTGTTAAAACCATGGGATGAATGTGTTGTTCTCACTGATGTGTTAATTCCATGGGATGAATGTGTTGTTCTCACTGATGTGTTAAAGCAATGGAATGAATGTGTTGTTCTCACTGATGTTTTAAAACCATGTGATGAATGTGTTGTTCTCACTGATGTGTTAAAACCATGGGATGAATGCGTTGTTCTCACTGAAGTTTTAAAACCATGCGATGAATGCATTGTTCTCACTGATGTGTTAAAACCTTGGGATGAATGTGTTGTTCTCACTGTTGTGTTAAAACCATGGGATGAATGTGTTGTTCTCACTGAAGTTTTAAAACCATGCGATGAATGTGTTGTTCTCACTGATGTATTAAAACATTGGGATAAATGTGTTGCTCTCACTGATGTGTTAAAACAACAATAGGATGAATTTGTTTTTCTCACGTATGTGTTAAGACCATGGGATGAATGTGTTGTTCTCTCTGATGTGTTAAAATCATGGGATGAAAGTGTTGTTCTCAATAATGTGTTAAAATCATGTGATGAATGTGTTGTTCTCACTGATGTGTTAAAACCATGGGATGAATGTGTTGTTCTCACTGATGTGTTAAAATCATGAGATGAATGTTTTGTTCTCACTGATGTATTAAATCCATGCGATGAATGTGTTGCTCTCACTGATGGGTTAAAACAACCATAGGATGAATGTGTTTTTCTCACTGATGTGTTAAAACCATGAGATAAATATGTTGCTCTCACTGATGTGTTAAAAAACCTGTGATGAATGCGTTGTTCTCACTGATGTGTTAAAACCATGGGATGAATGTGTTGTTCTCACTGATGTGTTAATTCCATGGGATGAATGTGTTGTTCTCACTGATGTGTTAAAGCAATGGAATGAATGTGTTGTTCTCACTGATGTTTTAAAACCATGTGATGAATGTGTTGTTCTCACTGATGTGTTAAAACCATGGGATGAATGCGTTGTTCTCACTGAAGTTTTAAAACCATGCGATGAATGCATTGTTCTCACTGATGTGTTAAAACCTTGGGATGAATGTGTTGTTCTCACTGTTGTGTTAAAACCATGGGATGAATGTGTTGTTCTCACTGAAGTTTTAAAACCATGCGATGAATGTGTTGTTCTCACTGATGTATTAAAACCATGGGATAAATGTGTTGCTCTCACTGATGTGTTAAAACAACCATAGGATGAATGTGTTTTTCTCACGTATGTGTTAAGACCATGGGATGAATGTGTTGTTCTCTCTGATGTGTTAAAATCATGGGATGAAAGTGTTGTTCTCAATAATGTGTTAAAATCATGGGATGAATGTGTTGTTCTCACTGATGTGTTAAAACCATGGGATGAATGTGTTGTTCTCACTGATGTGTTAAAATCATGAGATGAATGTTTTGTTCTCACTGATGTATTAAAACCATGGGATAAATGTGTTGCTCTCACTGATGTGTTAAAACAACCATAGGATGAATGTGTTGTTCTCACTGATGTTTTAAAACCATGTGATGAATGTGTTGTTCTCACTGATGTGTTAAAACCATGGGATGAATGTGTTGTTCTCACTGATGTGTTAAAACCATGGGATGAATGCGTTGTTCTCACTGAAGTTTTAAAACCATGCGATGAATGCATTGTTCTCACTGATGTGTTAAAACCATGGGATGAATGTGTTGTTCTCACTGTTGTGTTAAAACCATGGGATGAATGTGTTGTTCTCACAGAAGTTTTAAAACCATGCGATGAATGTGTTGTTCTCACTGATGTACTAAAACCATGGGATAAATGTGTTGCTCTCACTGATGTGTTAAAACAACCATAGGATGAATGTGTTTTTCTCACGTATGTGGTAAGACCATGGGATGAATGTGTTGTTCTCTCTGATGTGTTAAAATCATGGGATGAAAGTGTTGTTCTCAATAATGTGTTAAAATCATGGGATGAATGTGTTGTTCTCACTGATGTGTTAAAACCATGGGATGAATGTGTTGTTCTCACTGATGTGTTAAAATCATGAGATGAATGTTTTGTTCTCACTGATGTATTAAAACCATGGGATAAATGTGTTGCTCTCACTGATGTGTTAAACCAACCATAGGATGAATGTGTTTTTCTCACTGATGTGTTAAAACCATGAGATAAATATGTTGCTCTCACTGATGTGTTAAAAAACCTGTGATGAATGCGTTGTTCTCACTGATGTGTTAAAACCATGGGATGAATGTGTTGTTCTCACTGATGTGTTAAAACCATGGAATGAATGTGTTGTTCTCACTGATGTTTTAAAACCATGCGATGAATGTGTTGTTCTCACTGATGTGTTAAAACCATGGGATGAATGTGTTGTTCTCACTGATGTGTTAAAACCATGGGATGAATGCGTTGTTCTCACTGATGTGTTAAATCCATGGGATGAATGTGTTGTTCTCTCTGATGTTTTAAGAACATGGGATTAATTTGTTGTTCTCTCTTATGTTTTAAGACCATAGGATTAATGTGTTGTTCTCACTGATGTGTTAAAACCATGGGATGAATGTGTTGTTCTCACTGATGTGTTACAACCATGGGATAAATGTGTTTTTCTCACTGATGTTTTAAAACCGCGGGATGAATGTGTTGTTCTCACTGATGTGTTTAAACCATGGGATAAATGCGTTGTTCTCACTGATGTGTTAAAACCATGGGATTAATGTGTTGTTCTCACTGATGTGTTAAAGTCATGGGATGAATGTGTTGTTCTCTCTGATGTTTTAAGACAATGATATTAATGTGTTGTTCTCTCTGATATTTTAAGACCATGGGATTAATGTGTTGTTCTCACTGGTGTGTTAAAATCATGGGATGAATGTGTTGAACAATAACGTGTTAAAATCATGGGATGAATGTGTTGTTCTCACTGATGTGTTAAAATCATTTGATAAATGTTTTGTTCTCACTGATGTGTTAAAACCATGGGATGAATGTGTTGTTCTCTCTGATGTGTTAAAACCATGGGATGAATGTGTTGTTCTCACGGATGTTTTAAAATCATGGGATGAATGTGTTGTTCTCACTGATGTTTTAAAACAATGCCGTGTCACTCTAACATTTTGACTTATGAGAAACGAGGCTCAATAATAGCAAGAAACTATATCGAAGATTGTGATATAAGATAATATAATTACATCATCAAAATTTGCTTTGTGTTATTCTAAACTGCTGCGTGTCGTCGATAAGATAGCTATTCGGGAACATTTGTACTGACCATCTGGTGATGTAAGGATTTATTCATAAAATTGTTGTTTTACTTTTAAACTTTCTTTTTATTCAGTAAGTGAAACATTAAGTAAAGAAACACTTTAGATGGCATAGGGAGAAGATAATTGTTAGTGAAGCATATATATGGATCATAATTATTGGAAATAGTGAAATATAATCTTACTTACGAATGACCAATGAATAAACATAGAGTCAATATCCTTATGTATGATAAATATACACACAGAGGTATGTTTTACACATGGAATAAGTCATTTAACGTTGTTTGAGGTGATACAAATATATCTTATATTAGACTTTGGAGAGATTTGAATTGGTATGAGATTATCTTTGTTACAAATAGCTCATCAATGTAAAAGGCTGGTGTCAAATTGTGTTGAGAGAAAGGACAGCTCTTTGTCTCTATTTTCTCCTACCCCCAACTTTTACATGAAATGCGCTTTAGGGGAAGATTTCCGTGGCTACAAAGATCTTTCAAGAATACACATGAGGTGAGATGTCAAGTCCGTTACGTCTGGTACTCCCTGACAATATATTATTGCGTGTGTATAGAATTGGTCGCTTACCTTCATACTGCCGGGCCGTGTTATTGTCAACTTCATCGGCTTGTGTTTGTGCAACCAGAAAATCCGAAACAGCTAAAACAAAACAAATGCAATATTTTGAGGTATAACAAAGTAACTCGTCGCAAGCAGGAATTCGTAAATAAAATACTGATGTAAAAATAACAATATGATAATAGGTCCAACACACAAATAATCACAATCAAACAAAAGCTCGATGCTGTACGTGCTTGTTAGACGTAAACTCATTCTTCTTCTTAACATATAACAGCTATATTACTCTTACTATTATAAAGTACGGCTATCATTATTATTAGAACTAATATTACATAATTGTAAACTTACACTACTATAAAGGTGAGAAATTAGGTACGCTATAGTACTATATAATATATTAACCATCTATGTTGTAACTTTTTAATTCATTGACAATGATTATAATTGCTCTAAATTTAGCCAAGTAAACCATAATTGTGGAAGTTCTTTACCAATATTTAGACGAAGCCTTAAACATTTTAAAAAGCAAAATGGATTCTTTATTTTATGTAAAAGGCAACGTACATGCAATCATTTTCATTTTTAAATCCTTTATATTAACTCGTGGTGTCTGCGGCCGACCGACCTTGCTTGCTTGTCGCCAAAACTTTTGATCGATTTTTAACCCACTTGCTCGCAAGATAGCGAGCTGAAATTTTGCAGGCAGTTTCGTACCGATGATAAAAACAATGTATCAAAATTTCAGATCGATCGCATGTACCGTAATTAAATTATTGATTTTTTAGATTATTTTATTTATTCCTATGTATCATGCTATTTTTTTAGATAGAGCGTCGCGGTGCGTATTATATTGAACAACCTTTCTGTCGCGCAATAAGGTGCGTATTTTATTGACAGCTCTTTTTATAAACATATTCCTGATCGGTGCGCATTATATTAAACATGTTTTACGACACAACTGCAATTTTGTATTTCTGGATGGTCTGGCGCTGCGTATTATAATGAACATTCTTTTAATTACTTCTCGTACATAAAGGATTTATAGTCAAAAACTTGGTTTTTTACGGGTTGTTTTTATTAAATCCTTTATATTAACTCGTGGTGTCTGCGGCGGACCTTGCTTGCTTGCTTGCTTGTCGCCAAAACTTTTGATCGATTTTTAACCCACTTTCTCGCAAGATAGCGAGCTGAAATTTTGCAGGCAGTTTCGTACCGATGATAAAAACAAAGTATCAAAATTTCAGATCGATCGCATGTACCGTAATTAAATTATTGATTTTTTAGATTATTTTATTTATTCCTATGTATCATGCTATTTTTTGAGATAGAGCGTCGCGGTGCGTATTATATTGAACAACCTTTCTGTCGCGCAATAAGGTGCGTATTTTATTGACAGCTCTTTTTATAAACATATTCCTGATCGGTGCGCATTATATTAAACACGTTTTACGACACAACTGCAATTTTGTATTTCTGGATGGTCTGGCGCTGCGTATTATAATGAACATTCTTTTAATTACTTCTCGTACATAAAGGATTTATAGTCAAAAACTTGGTTTTTTACGGGTTGTTTTTATTAAATCCTTTATATTAACTCGTGGTGTCTGCGGCGGACCTTGCTTGCTTGCTTGCTTGTCGCCAAAACTTTTGATCGATTTTAAACCCACTTGCTCGCAAGATAGCGAGCTGAAATTTTGCAGGCAGTTTCGTACCAATGATAAAAACAATGTCTCAAAATTTCAGATCGATCGCATGTACCGTAATTAAATTATTGATTTTTTAGATTATTTTATTTATTCCTATGTATCATGCTATTTTTTGAGATAGAGCGTCGCGGTGCGTATTATATTGAACAACCTTTCTGTCGCGCAACAAGGTGCGTATTTTACTGACAGCACTTTTTATAAACATATTTCTGATCGGTGCGCATTATATTAAACATGTTTTACGACTCAACTGCAATTTTGTATTTCTGGATGGTCTGGGGCTGCGTATTATAATGAACATTCTTTTAGTTACTTCTCGTACATAAAGGATTTATAGTAAAAAACTTGGTTTTTTACGGGTTTTTCTTATTCTTGTATTAGATCACTTATTCTTATTTATTGTTTGTTCCTGTAAACTAAGTGTGAAATAAATATAATGACATACAATGAAGCTTTCATGAATACGTATGTCTCTCATATCTATGTTATCGAATTTACATTGTAGATAAATAAATAAAACCATGCTATCTTACTGATTGTATACGATTATTGTATTTAAAATTTGTATTTATGAACCATTTTAATGACTAGCGGTAAATCAAGGCCTTCATTATAAAAAAGTTATATTGTTAATTTTTTTAATAAAACTATGTATTTCCGACAAGTAAACATATTTATATTTTGTGTGAATTCTTCCTACCCCGAGTGTTCAGTTATCGAACATTTTCCTACCTATATCTATGCTTTTTTTTAAAATCGTGTCTAGGATCCTAGGTTTTTCATTTCAAAAATTAGCCTTAAACTAGGATTTTCTTTAAAAAAGTAAATAAATGATATAAATTAAAAATATTAATAAATATGTGCAATTAATATGATAACTAAATTAGATTTTTCAAGAATAAAATTAATCGGTAGGTGGCAACAGTATTTTTAGCCACTCTACCACATTACATTATGATATCTATCGGACTATTCCACGAATTCGAAAGGCGCCGCTGCTACTAGGCCATCTGTCTAAAGAAATCTGGTACAAGATATAACAGCTTGAATGAACCAAAATATTTAATTTTATTATACTTCATTACAAACTTAACAGCTTACCATTTTCTTCTGCCTGCGTTGAGAGAATATTCTCTCAAGCATACATGGTATAGACCAAAGATAGTCTAATACTCCTTACTTTTAGTCTAATCTGGGAATTTTTTAACTCTTGCCTGGTAAAAATTAGCACCTGGAGTTAGCAGCAATGGCTGTGGTGATTATTATGTGCTTGCACTTGAAAACGAAGTAATAAAAACTCGAATGAATATTTAAAGGCTATTTCCAAAAAAGAATTTCTGATATTTTTATGCAAGGGAAATCATTCTAGAGCAACGGTGGCCTAACTGCGGCTCGCTAGCCGCATGAGGCTCTTCTATGTTCCCATTGCGGCTCCCAACAATTTATGAATTTAGAACTTTGAAATATATACTATTTTAAATAAAAATGAAAGTTTTAAAAAATTGACCGAAAAGGTGATTGAAAAAAAATTAGGCTCGATTTAAAATTTAAAAGTTGAAGAAAGAGATTGGTGATGTAAACTATTACATTTTTTGTTCAGGTTTAGGTATCATCCGCATTTTAAAGTATTGACCATTACATTACATATGGGAATGAGTTGCAGGAAAAGAAACTATAAAGAATAAAAAAGAAGTTTATATACCAGAATTGGAAGATGACTTTGCATTAATTGATAGAGATGATTAGCTTGATCTTTCAAACACCGCTAGCAAATTTAAATTATATTAAAAAGTAAGTAACAATTTTTAGAGACATTTTAAAGTAATCTGTGTTACCAAAATGTTTTCTTTTATGCCTTTAAAAATATGCTTACAAATACAGCTGTGACTAAAAAAAATCAGATTTTAATATTGTATTTATAGACATCTAATCTAAACTATGAAATTAAAACATTATCACCTTGTCGTTTTGTCATGGAACAAAACGCATTCACCTTCTCTCTTTCATGTTAATATGTGTCTCTCTCTGTCTCTCTCAATCTCTCTTGTCTTTGTCTCTCTCTCTCTCTCTCTATCTCTCCCTCTCTCTCTCTCCCTATCTGTAAAATTTCGAATCAGAAGAGATAAAATTGAGCATTCCTTTAGATAATGAAACTGATTTATTTTATTACACGCTTTTATTTAAGTCACACTGTATGTTGTATCCATCCTTCCGTCAAATTTTGTAACGTAAAATTAAACCACTTCTTATAGTTCTAGAGATCTCAAAATTTTACCACAGATAGATCTTGGCTGACAATGCATTGTATAAAATTTTCAGATCGATCGAATGTAACGTAATAAAATTATTGTATTTTTAGTTTATGTCTATATTTCGTTCTATTTCTCACTCAACGCCTATCGACATAGTAATTTTCAAGGCGAGGGCTGGGATGACAGAACCAATGAAAAGATGGGGTCATGTCTTTTGCAGCCAATTGGCGTTAGGTGAACATGTGACAGTGTGCGTTCAAGGCCTGTGCTAACGTGGTTTTACTATGGGTCTGTCATGCAGACACCGACAATGTTTACATCACGTGTTTAACAGCTCAGTAATACGAAACTAAATCTAAATTGACATGATAATACAAGAAGAGTAACAGGAGTTTTGTTTATTCAAACATTCCCTTTGATCAATTATGCCCCTTCTCACACCCACATTAAAAAAAAATTGAGACTTAAAAGTAGAAAATAACATAATGTAAAAAAAAATTTTTAAAAAGGACACGCTTTTATTTACATATAGAAAGTGCACAAAAAAGAATAAAATAAAATAAACATTTCCTATAATTACATGTGAAATCGTGAATCTATCCACTGCACATAAAAGCGTGGGGCGCTCATCAAAACCCTCTATCATAAACAAGGCTGCTAAACATAAATACAAAATTGTATGAATATTAATAAATATTAAAAGTTTCACAACTTTGATGATATACATGCTTGTATCATATTAATAAGAAATATGTATTTATATGCAAAAGAATAGTTGCAAAGATTAATGAGTTGTGATGGGTCCCCCACGCTTTTATGTGCAGTGGATAGGTTCACGATTTCACATGTAATTATAGAAAATGTTTATTTTATTTTATTCTTTTTAGTGCACTTTCTATATGTAAATAAAAGCGTGTCTTTTTAAAAAAAATATTTTTTTTACATAATTTTATTTATTTCAACGCACTTCTTTTCATTCAGCAAACAAAGTAAACATTATTAAGTAAATGAATTTTATTTTTAAATATAACTTTATTAAAAAATTTTACACTGATGTAATGACATAACGGAATAAAATAAAACTATATCTTACAGTTTTTTTTAACCTTTGTCGCCAGGATCAACGTATTAAAATGATACAAGGCAGATTGCAATGACATCTTTGAGTAATATTTAAGGAGAATTTAAAAACTTTTTTAAAAAAAAACTCCAACATTTGTGAACTAATGGGACAAGGGGGAGGAACCGACTTAGGGTCATGAATAATACAAAAGTGATCTGAGGACAGGAACAGACTTAAGGTCACAAATAATACAAACGTGATCCGAGGACAGGAACCGACTTAAGGTCACAAATAATACAAAAATGATCTGAGGACAGCTCTTCAGTTATAGGTGCGGATTTAACAACGCAACCGTCAATATGCAATACCTAGTCAATAAAGTGTCCTAGATTCATGCATCTCTTGATTTATAGCAAAAATAGAACCCATGCAATATTTTGAGGTTTAACAAAAGTAGCTCATGTGAAGCGTGAATCCATAATGATAACACTGACATAGAAATAACACTTAGAAAGTAGAGAAAACACAGAAAATAATCACAATCTGAGAAAATCATATTAGAAAAATGACTATATATATTTAATGTTAAGACTAAGATTATTATTATGCCTTTTATTATATACTAGTACGAAGCCCATCCAATGACGGGAATACGTGTAGGGTGACCTTTGAAGTTCATAGTAAGACATCACATCATTATCCACCCCCGTCTGTCCAGAGACCCTAACCCCTCACACCGTGGTCTGTCCAGAGACGCTACCCCCCCCACACCGCAATCTGTTGCGACAGCCTACATCCCCTCCACCGCAGTTGGTCGAGAGACCCGCCGTCTCGACCGGCCATACATGGGTATCAAGGCAAAAAATACTATACATTATAGTTATAACAACATTACTATACATTATAGTTATAACAACATTACCCACCCACGTCTGTCCAGAGACCCTACCTCACCCCCACACCGCCGGTCACTCCAGAGACCCTGTTCCCCCCCCCCTTACGGGCAGACCAACAACACTAATAAATAGACAACTTTTACATACAGACAATACTAGCACTCAGTTATCTCTTATATTTAGGAAACAAAAACAGACAGCCTTCAGAAAGAAAAACCTTAAAAAATCTTAGAGAAATCTTATAAACCGACAACAATAACAATATAACAACATTTACAAAGTGACAGACAACACAAAACATCAGACAACTCTTATAGACAGACAATGATATCAAACATGAAAACTCTTACAGACAGACAATCAGGACAGACAACACTAACTTATTCATTGATAACAGAAAGTGATAAACCCAATTCCCCAACGTTTTAAATTGATTAAAAAAAACTTGGCTGGTAATGACGTCATTGAGCAAAATATGCCGATATTTTATTTAAGACTATTGTATGACAAAATTATATACAGGGAGTCCTCGGAGTTCGCCGGTCCCGACTTACTCAGATTCGTTGTTACGAACGCGCCCCCATAAAATATTTTAAAACAAGTAATAAAAACTTTAAGAAGTATTTAAACGCAATCTCTAACCAACAATTTCCTATTTTTTTATTCAAGGGAAATCATTCCAAGTTCTTACGGTATTTTTTGGCCCTTGCACATCCTTGAGACCTCCTTAACATATTTGCAAAAGACCCGAAACCTCTATCTGGTAGGAGGAGTTGCTCCAAGTTCTTGTCGTCCTGGAACATCTTTTCAAATTCCATAGAAAAGGCATCCAACTGAGCTTTTTACTTGTCAGCCATTTTACAAGAAATGGTTTTCTGTTTTAGCAAAGGGAAATGGCAAAACATGTTTTCACCTGTTTGCCTTGTGTACAGGGATAGTTTTGTCTGAAATGATTCAACATACACATAAATTTCATGTGCAAACAAGCCATTGCCCTGAAGTTTGACATTCAGTTCATTCAAATTTTCCATAATGTTAATGTCAAACATGAAGTCTGACTTCCACTCTTCACTAACTATGTTAGTAACAAAATCACAGACTAAACCCTTCATCTCCAGCAACATAACTATTTCTCCCTTGAGATCTTATACTCGCGGACACTGCCATGGTAGATAATATGATATTCAAATCAAATCTTCAAACAGTGCTTTTAACACCGGTGATTAAGTTCCCTGGCTTTTACAAAGTTTATCATACCAATAACTGCTTGAAATTCAAAACAGCCTTTCGCAGACTTTCCTGAAGGTTGCCACAGTGGAGAGGTAAGAGTGTGTTGTCAGGCTGATATTCTTTAATTTATTGTTCATACAACTTTTTCCATGCAGTTAAAGCTCGCACTCCATCGTCTTGTGCAAGAACAAACACATACAACTTCTCCTTCTACCCGTCCAGAATTCGGGCGTAGAATGGGTGGCCTGAAGAAACCAGGAAAACCATTTTATCAACATTTAAAACTCTAATATGAACGCAGGACTAGACACAAACCATAGATAAGCGCAGGACCAAATAATATTCTGTTTAGAAGGCGTGCCTGTATCACATAAAGATAAGACTTAGTGCCTCAAGTAGATCGTCAACAGCGCACGTTCGTCCTTATTTAAAGATCAACTCACAGCATCGCGAGTCAAAAGACGGGCAATTCACGACCTAGTAAAAGTAAACTTGTAATTTCAACTACATCTGTGTACATTTATGTAATTACGCTTTAAATGATTCAACAGCGTTAAAATTATATCAATGTTTATTGTGTTGATCAGCGGAGTCCCGATGTCTGGGGACATATGTGAATATCTAACCATACAATATACATAAGTAGATTTTATAAACCGTACAAGCTTACATTTACTTCGGTAAATGGTGATGTCGCTGTTTGGACTTAATGTTGTGTTTGGAAAAATAGTTTTAATGAACTCCTTCTCTCTGTATCCTTCTCTCACCATCATTCCCTTTTTCTCATTCTGTCTATCCTAATCTCTCTCTCAATATCTAGTGTCTCTCGATCCTTCTCTCCTCCATCTCTGTCTATCCTCTTCCCTCTCTCTCTCTCCTCTCTCCCCTTTCTCTCTCTTTATCTGTTTCTATCCTTCTTTTTCAGTCGCTGCATCCCTCGCTCTGTCTCTTCTATCCTCTCCACCATTCTATTCACCTCTCTTTCTCTCTCTCTCAATATCCTTCTCTTTCTCCTTTATTTCTCTCTCTCTCTGTTGCTATCCCTCTCTCTCTCTCTCTCTCTCTTGATTTAAAGAAAAAATGTTAGATATTAGACAGTTTTATTAGGAGTTAAAAAGAAAAACTTAGAGTTTTTAAAAACATCAAATTTGTCGCTCTGTATTTAGTCTTTGATGCAAAAAAGTCAATGCTAAGTTAATGAATGTTCCTTTTGTAAGTAACTAATTTTATGACACATTTAAAATCGAATGAAGTGACCCGTTGACAACATACGAGATGGTGTCAAAAGGCCCTGAGTTACTAACACTCTTATAGAGCCCCTCGGGGAATTCCCCGGCAAATTACTCCCCTCCCCCGAGGTGAGCTAGCCGACGGGGACACCCCCGAGACAGTCTCTTCTAAGAGGGGGCCGTCTGAGCAAATGGCAGCCGCACTAGTCGACTTAGTCTGCCTCTCAAGAGAGTTTCTACCCCAAAGGGTGGATGTGGAATTTTTCCTACTTCGACCCGCCATAGCTGCGGTGCCACCACAGCACAGAATACGGTCTCGATTGCTGAGGACTGCCGCAAAGTAGTGGGAAGCATCATTGTAGACCACCTGGGGAGGGGGGGTGCGGGCAACCGCATAGTCCAACCACATATTGGTTGGGTAAGGGCATCCCCGTCAGGTTAATCTCCTCAGAGCTGGTGTCCGACCGGGACCAGGAGGGCCAGCAAAATTCTAGGAAAAGTGCCGCGGGGTTTAAACAGTGCCGTTTACTAAAAATAGGTAGAGAAGGGGGACGAAACGGTCACTTCGCATGACCCGACCCTCAACGGGTACAATGGATTTTGTCCATGGCGGGGGAATTCTCCACCACGGTGCCCCCGCCTACGATCCGTGCAGCGACTGTAATCATCTTCTTACTTGCCTAGCAAACCCTAACAGGGACTTCGACGTTCCTCGTCGGGACTGTTAGTTTCGGGCTTCGCGTGCCCTACTTATCCAGAGAACCCCGTAAAGGCCATCCCCTTCCTCTGGACCCATTGACGACAAATTGTTTGAATAGAACTCAGTCTTATACTGGTGGTAGGAGGATCCTATGAATTCATTGAAATGTAATCTCTTATTAAATAGATCGAAGTCAAGTGGCGTGCCACTTGGATAAAAATTATTATTTTTATTTTTTAAATATTTGTTTAAAAGTTATATGAAAAATGTATTCTGTACATGTAATTCGTGTCAATTATATTTAAAATATTAAAATCTCAAACTTCGATCATTGATCTTTGCCTCATTCGTTTGATGGACGTGGCGTTTATTGTTTTAAAATTAAAATTACATTTGATATTTGGAAATGTAATATTTAATTTACTCTCCAATAGGAGAATTTACACAAACTATTTTAACGAGCTATATATTATTGTATAGCATGTGCATTAACATTGATTTTTTTATTGGCACTAAACCACAGAGCAAAGAATTCGATGTCATAAATTAGACCTTTGAACTTAAAAAAACTTTCGCATGACGATTTATTTGGACATCCTTACAAACAAATAAATAATATTGTTTACAAAATAGTTACACGCAAATTTTAAGTTAATTGTAATAGTTAGATATTAAAAATAACACAATTTATATTTCTCTAGTCTTTGTAATTTAATCTAACTACCATCATTCGCGTCCTTAATTCATCCATCTCTTTGCATTTCTTTTTCCTTGTTAATTAATGAATCAACGCATACAAGATATTGAAGTAAAATAGACACAAATTCTACAATATGTACTAAAAAAATCCTCTAAAGGCTTTAATGATCACAAGTGCTACAGTTGTTATAACATGTCTACAGTCTCCATTCTTTGTTATTAAATACTGTATAAAACGTATTATATAAGACTTTATTTATTAATAATGGAGGAGATGAAATATTTAGTATGACTATTGCATAATTTGATCAGTTTTATGAGGAGTCAAAATAGCTTACCGTTAATCTAATCATCAGCATTAAGTATTTATTGAAGTCTTATGACAGTAACTTACTCAAACAAATTTGGGGGCTCCCGAATAAGTGAAAGCCCTACGCTATAGCTTGTTTAGCTTATAGGTGAATACAGCACTGTATACTATACCAGGGGTAAGAGAAAACTAGTAATTCATTGGCACAGTATCCCTCATTAAAGGGAACGAAGTCAAGAGGCAAGCCACTTATAAAAATAGAAGATCGAACAAAAGACTTCAAGCGGAAATTGGGAAAACAACCAGATATTAAATATGGGACAGTGATTGAATTAAATTAATTGCTTCCATAATTTTATTGAAAATTATTTTAAAAATCCCCTTTTTCGTAAAATTATAAGTTTCTTTATGTATAACGTTGTGTGACGTAAAACATAAGATTTACGTACTACAAATCAAGAATACTGTTTCTCCCAGACTATATAGAAACATTGAATAAAAGTTACATTAATATTAAAATACTTATTATCTTCTCATTTATATTGCGGATTAATTTGTTTTACGTAAAACATCATTAACATAGATCAGTACTGGTGCTTTTTGTTTTTCGTTATAAAATGTTTATTATTTTAGCATGACAGGATCTTCTTCTTTTTTTTTAAAATTATGTTGATTTTATTTGTACTTCAAAGTTATTAACGTTACAAAACATTGAAATAGAAAAATAGCATAAAATAGATACATGATTTTGTTTGATTTGGATTTAGTGTTAAGCAATAGGTAGGAAGATCATTGCATTTCATTGTCATTGAATCCCTGATGAAATTGATCGAAATCAAGTGGCGTGCCACTTACATAATGATTATTATTATTTATTTTTTATATTTTTTTTGACAACAAAGGTTAGTTTATTGTACAATATATATATGATTTTCAAATCGGGGAAACCTCATATTATTTTTGGAGAACTAATTATACTGGTTAACAGTAAATTAATTCGTACCGTGGTACACAGGTTCTGATAAAATGTCAATTACAAGTCAAAGTAAATCCCATCTCACTTGAGACCCGTTAAATTTCATTTACAATCTAAAGGTCCGAACCCTATCTAACTCTCGTCCATGAACAGTCAACAACCAAGATGATTTAAAAATCAGTTAGTTAAAACTCTCTCAAATTCTACAAACACGTTCTGTATTTTCAAATAAAGAAATAAATTCATATCCGAATCCTGTCTAAATGTTGTCAAATATTCTGTCTTAATCCTGTCGAAATTTTCTCCACAAAAGTCCAAATCCTTCCTAAGAACATCTCAATGCAATTATACTTTTTAAAATATATCATATCAAATTTTAAACTACGTTGAGTAGTTTTTTTTAGTCAACGTTAAATAAAAATCCTCTCTAAATCCTGATAATATAATGTTTAAATCCTGATTAAATACTGTTCACATACTGCCCACATCATGTTCAATATATGTCTATCTACATGAGCATTTAAAGCAACTATTTATAATGGAGAACCATTTGAAGTATATTTCAAGTACAATACAAATTTTAATGCATTAAAAACCCGGCTCATTTAATCCATCCATTTCATCCAATGACAGAACATGTCATATCTAAATCAAATTGCATATCAGCCATCCATTTCATCCAATGACAGTGCTTGTCATATCTAAATTATGTTAAAGTTCATCCATCCATTCCATCCAATCACAGTACATGTCATATCTAAATTGAGTTAAAGTTTATCCATCCATTCCATCCAATCACAGTACATGTCAAAATAATGTCATATCTAAATTAAGTTAAATTTTATCCATCCATTCCATCAAATCACAGTACATAACATATCTAAATTAAATAAAAGTTTATTCATCCATTCCATCCAATCACAGTACATGTCATATCTAAATTAAGTTAAATTTTATCCATCCATTCCATCCAATCACAGTACATGTCATATCTAAATTAAATAAAAGTTTATCCATCCATTTCATCCAATCACAGTAGATGTCATATCTAAATCAAGTTAAAGTTCATCCATCCATTCCATCCAATTACAGTACATGCCATATCTAAATCAAGTTAAAGTTCATCCATCCATTCCATACAATTACAGTACATGTCATATCTAAATCAAGTTAAAGTTCATCCATCCATTCCATCCAATTACAGTACATGTCATATCTAAATCAAGTTAAAGTTCATCCATCCATTACATACAATCACAGTGCTTGTCATATCTAAATGAAGTTTACTTTCATTCCGCCTTTCGCTGGCTACTTAGGATTTTTAAGTTAATATACTCTCATAACCCGAACAACTTTCTGTAAATAAAAAAAAGAAAATTAAAAAAAAATGCTCACTACTTTGGGAAGTTGTTTAATACTATTCTGCATCGATGTTTTTTCTACTGAAAAAATGCAAATTTACACAGTTTTTTAAAACTTTGAATTGCATCTTTTGAGTCTGTGTCATATTACAACAGGCCATCTCATATATACACACAATAATATATATATTTACCAGCAATTATGGCTAACGCCTAACGCTAAGGGACAACACTCTGCTTTTTTTTAAAATTTAAAATATAGACTTAAAATCATAATCAATTTGGTTTTCAGATTAACATTAACCAAACAACGCACGAACCTTTGACGTCAGCATTTGTGTTGTAAACAGTGCTGACCGACTAAAAGAGTTAATTTTTGGTGCAGTAATTTGGTGTGCTGCTTTCTAAAATTAGTTAAAAATCGTGTTGTGATTAGCTTTGTAAAAAAAAATATATATATATATAAATAATTTAAGTACATTTAAGAAATATTTCGGATTCATCATACAAAGGTAAAGTTTCTTGGGCTTTTGACCCAAAAAAAAGTGGGCGCCGAAGGCGCCTTTTCAACCAATATTATAAAATACTTTGTCTACATTTAAGGAAGTTTAATATTACGTATTTATCATACAAGGACAAGTTGGTTGTCCTTTTGAAAAAGGTTGGCGCCCAAGCCGCCTAAAAACTTTTTCAAGTGACAAGTCTCTTGATTTCGAACCATACAATTAGTTATTAAATGGCTAAAAAATGCTAGTCCTATATAAGTTCCACACATATTATATAATTCATAATATCGCTTCAAAACCTTGGGAAGTTGGTTGATACATTTCATCAAAGTATTTTTGGAAGAAAACGTTTTTTGTTTTTTAAATTTTACTGTAGGAAGCATCGTTCCTAAAAGGTTGTTTTTCCATGAGCTAGGAAAATGTATTTTCAACATAGCTACTGGGTTAATGGATTGATTTGGACCAAACTTGTTATATTAAAAGTGTCGTAGTGTTTCAATATTTAAAAAGTAAGTTAAGCTCATATGTCAAAGTACATATATACATTTTATAGTTGTTTTAAATTCGAAATTAAAACAATTTTAAAATTTAATTTTTGCTTCGAATTTTTATGTTTCTATAGATTTTTGATGTTAAGTTTTTTTAAAACAATCTAAGTAACACAAAGTAACTAATATTAAGAGTCATAAAAATATAAGTTGTATATTAATTAACATTTTATTTAAAGAAACCATCTCTTATCATTAATCGTCTAAAGTAAGTTTGGTAAAGAACAATTTGAAATGTGTTTGAAATACAAAAGCACCGGTGCTTTGTGGTGCATCGCTGGCGCGAAAAACAATTTCTCTTGTTTAATAACATAGAATACAGTGATATTTGTCTTTATTTTCTAAATATTTAATACAACAAATAAACAAAAACTAGTACATAAACATACTTACATAATTAAGTATCACGAAATAAAATATCAGATGACAACAATTAATATATGTAAAACTCTGTTCAACCCTCCCTCTCTTTTTACTGTGACCTCTCTGTGTTCACCCCCCTCCCTCTCGGTTTGTTCTCCTCGTTATTGTCTGTCTCCCTGCTCTTTAGATCTTGGGAACAAATAATGTTAACATTTCAGTGTTCATGTTTTCTAACAAAGAATTACAAAAACCCGTTTACCCATCATACGTTCTCTCTGTTAATCAGCTTGGTACTAAGTAAAAAAAAATGTTTCTAGCGTTCATGTATCCTACTGCCGACACAATGAACTTGAATTCGAACGACAACACGTGAATAAATGTCACAACTTTAATGTCTTTTTATATGCTAGTGCCGACACAATAACATTCAAAAGAGTAAAGGAATTTGAAAGTTTGTAACCATAGAAAATATATATCTACGTTTATTAACCTCCCTGATATTAATATTATGTTACCGCGTTACCGTGTCATTTGAGCAAACAAATTAATGCCTCTTTGCTAATTTGTATGGTTCAAACTTTTTTGTATAAATTACACATTATCAGAATAAGGATTTAAATTTTTGCTCTTACATTAATTAAAACAAAATATGATGTCATAAAACCACATCGTGTTCATATCTCTCTTAAAGAACCAAAATGTTCAGGTGACACTCTATGACATGAATAAACAAATGCATGATGTGGTGAAACGTTTTGATTTCCTAGACTAGGTGTTTAGTTACAATTGTGGAAATCTAGACACACACAAGGGATGTAACATATTTCCACAAAAAAAAATAAAAAAATATTT
>CALYLW010000647.1:492369-506985 GCA_944989445.1 Ampullaceana balthica | reverse complement strand
TCTGACCTAGTTAAATAAACACAAACATCTGACATAATTTTTTTAAAAACACAAATGTCTAGCATAGTTATATAAACACATACATCTGAGATAGTTAAATAAACACAAACATCTGACATAGTTAAATAAACACAACCATCTGACATAGTTAAAAACACAAATGTCTGACATAGTTAAGTAAACACAAAGATTTTACATAGTTAAATAAACACAAACATCTGATACAGTTAAATAAACACAAACTTTTGACATAGTTAAATAAACACAATCATATGAAATAGTTAAGTAAACACAAACATCTGACATAGGTAACTAATATAAATCTCTGACATAGGTAACTAATACAAATCTCTGACATAGGTAACTAAATACAAACATCTGACATAGGTAACTAAATACAAATCTCTGACATAGGTAGCTAAATACAAACAATTGACATACGTAACTAAATACAAACAATTGACATAGTTGAATTAACACAAACATCTGACATAGGTAACTAAATACCAAAAACTGTCATAGGTGTCTAAATATAAACAATTGACATAGGCTACTAAATTAATACTACAATAAACATAGATAACATAAAGTTTGAATCTTGGCACAGCCTGGACTAAGCGGTGGTTATGTGTGCTGCGAGGAAGTGGGGTGTTCTGAGATAACATTCATAGACTCATGACTTGCTACTGATATCACCTTTTGATTAGACGTAGTAGCGAACGACAAATGATTAAAGTTTGCGAGGAAAAAATAAATTCGCGGGATGTAGAGGTGCTTCCATTAAATTATTAATAAAAAGTTAACATTTTTTTGTTAAAGCTCAATCACTTGGTTGCATAACAGCCACCCCTGCAAGCACTGCTGTTAGCCTTAGAATAGTGTACAATCAAAGACCTTTCATTGCTTCTAGCCTAGGAATAGAGTACAACCAAAGAACTTTTATTGCTGCTAGCTTAGGAATAGTGAACAAAGACCTTTCATTGCTTTTAGCCTAGGAATAGTGTACAACAAAGACCTTTCATTGCTGTTAGCCTAGGAATAGTGTACAAACAAAGACCTTTCATTGCTGCTAGCCTAGGAATAGAGTACAATCAAAGACCTTTCATTGCTTAGCCTAGGAATAGTGTACAAAGACCTTTCATTGCTGCTAGCCTAGGAATAGTGTACAATCAAAGACCTTTCATTGCTGTTAGCCTAGGAATAGTGTACAAACAAAGACATTTCATTGCTGCTAGCCTAGGAATAGTGTACAACCAAAGACACTTTCTTGCTTCCGTTGCATGAAGAGAGAAACAATTTTATCTTTCTTGCATAGAGAGTGTGTCTTGTGGCCAGAGAATGGTCCGGTCATAGAGAGTGTGTCTTGAGGCCAGAGAATGGTCTGGTCATAGAGAGTGTGTCTTGTGGCCAGAGAATTGTCCGGTCATAGAGAGTGTGTCTTGTGGCGAGAGCATTGTCCGGTCATAGAGAGTGTGTCTTGTGGCCAGAGAATTGTCCGGTCATAGAGAGTGTGTCTTGGGGCCAGAGAATTGTTTGGTCATAGAGAGTGTGTCTTGCGGCCAGAGAATGATCCGGTCATAGAGAGTGTCTTGTGGCCTGAGAATTGTCCGGTCATAGAGAGCGTGTCTTGTGGCCAGAGAATAGTCCGGTCATAGAGAGTGTGTCTTGTGGCCAGAGAACTGTCCGGTCATAAAGAGCGTGTCTTGTGGCCAGAGAACTGTCCGATCATATAGACAGTGTGTCTTGTGGCCAGAGAATAGTCCGGTCATAGAGAGTGTGTCTTGTGGCCAGAGAATTGTCCGGTCATAGAGAGTGTGTCTTGTGGCCAGAGAATTGTCCGGTCTTTGGTATTCCTATCCTGGGCAAATATAGTGGACGGCTGTTCTTTCAGTGCGTCTTACATCAGACAATGCCATGGTCATCCTGGAAGATTATGCCATTTACTTAAGATCTTTGAAGTTATCCGCAGGTATCTGTTTCAAACTGGCAGCAGACACTTCCACATAAAATACTAAAGCTCTACAAATCGGTCAGTTCCACATTCCATACTAACACTCTACGCATTGGTCAGTTCCACATTCCATACTTACACTCCACACCGCGGTCAGTTCCACATTCAATAACAAAGCTCTACGCCTCGTTCAGTTTCACATTCCCTACTAACGCTCTACGCCTCGGTCAGTTTAGCATTCCCTACTAACGCTCTACGCCTTGGTCAGTTCCATATTCGAGATTAACGCTCTACGCCTCGGTCAGTTCCATATTCGAGATTAACGCTCTACGCCTCGGTCAGTTCTACATTCCATATTAACACTCTAAGCCTCGGTCAGTTCCACATTCCATATTAACACTCTACACCTCAGTCAGTTCCACATTCCATATTAACACTCTACGCCTCAGTCAGTTCTACATTCCATAACGCCTCCGTCAGTTCCACATTTCATATTAACACTCTACGCTTCCGTCAGTTCTACATTCCATATTAACACTCTACGCCTCCGTCAGTTCCACATTTCATATTAACACTCTACGCCTCCGTCAGTTCTACATTCCATATTAACACTCTACGCCTCGGTCAGTTCCACATTCCATAGTAACACTCTACGCCTCCGTCAGTTATACATTCCATATTAACACTCAACGTCTAGTAGATGTCGATACATCTGCAGAACTGTAACTTTCACTTTATGATTACGTCAGATATAAGAGATGGCCATTGTAAACGTGTTCTTCTCAGTCAATTGAGAATATTTCATTCTACCATTTAGGCTGACTACCGATGAATCGCAATGTCATGCTATAAATACTTGGTATTTAGGAAAAGCTATCACATTGTAATCCAAATTTACTATGACTTTTTAAATCGACATTTCCTATCACATTTTAATCCACATTTCCTATCACGTTTAAATCCACATTTCCTATCACATTTTAATCCACAATTCCTATCACATTTTAGTCCACATTTCCTATCACATTTTAATCCACATTATCTTCCCCAGTTTTTACTATGATCTGAAGTGACCAACGTAAACAACAATTATGACAGCTGAGAAACCGGTATGTTGATATTATATCAAATATTTTAGTACGCTATATAATATTAAACTCCTATCATTATTTGTGTCTATTCAACTTGGAATATTTATGTTTGCATCATTAGGAAGAGAGGCCGAGCTGGGGCCGCCATCTTGATTTCATTGTGACGTGTATAGGCAACGCTGTTGGCCTGGGAAATATATGGCGATTCCCACATCTCGCTTACGTCAATGGAGGAGGTGAGTACTTTCATCTATGGTGGATAGTACTTTCATCTATGGTGGATAGTACTTTGATATATGGTAGATAAGTACTTTGATATATGGTAGATACTACTTTCATCTATGGTGGATAGTACTTTGATATATGGTAGATACTACTTTCATCTATGGTGGATAGTACTTTGATATATGGTAGATAAGTACTTTGATATATGGTAGATAAGTACTTTCATCTATGGTGGATAGGGACCGTCCATAAATGACGTCACGCGATTTTTGCCGATTTTTGACCCCCTCACCACTCCCTCCTCGTCACGCGTCGTCACAAAAAGTTAGACCCCCCTCTAAAAATACGTCACAAAGCTTTGACCCCCCCCCAACCCCCAAAAAACACCAAAAAACGTATTTTCTATATGAAAATAAGTATGTTTCAAATCCCTTTTATTGTCATTTAAGCATTTATTATTTATTTAGTGAAGGTCTACATTGTAATATTTTAACCCGCGGGAAGCATTTTTTTAAAACGTTTAACCGGCCTTCAGAAAAAGAACTGTGTTAACATCCTTAGACTACATTTTATTTTAATGCATACAAATTAAACATTGACTATTAATCATCACGGTTAACGTCTTTGCTTAGAAAAAAATTATTTAAAAATAATATGTTTAAAATGTATTTTTTTAAAAATCCCTCAATTGACTGACGGGCATCCCATAAGAAAGAGGTCGGCGAACAGGAGTAAATAACCTAATCTGGGGTCAAAAGGGAATTCTTGAGGGTAATACAGACTCATTTGGGACATATAAAATCCACTACAATCCACTAGATATATTAAAACACGTCATGTGTACGTGTACGCTTGAAACATATGCCCATTATTGAACCGGTTCCTTCCAGAAAATGCATTTTTTTTTAAATTTGACAACTATGTAGATTTCTTACCTACGTACTATACGAAGACACCTAAATCCACCCTACTTTCATTTATATTGACACGAGTGACAATAGGCCTAATCTTAATCCACATGACTTTACTGAATGACGTATCCTTTCTGTATATTTAAAATTAATGCCTTAAAAACTGATCTACGAAGAAAAGTTGTTTTGTGCTCCTCTCGAATTGCATTGTCAAGAATTTGATGCATTCAATAAAGTTAATGAATATTTGCTTAATTTTAAATGGGCTCATTTATCATTATATCTAGAATGGCCAAGGGCGTTTGACCACAAACCAATCGAACAATTATATCAAACTTAGATTTTTTATAATTCTATCAAATAGATTCACTTTAAAGAAAAATGATATTCCGTGTCGTTTTGACTTAAAATATCTTCACATAATCCTATTCAGATCATTTTTAGACACTTGTCATGCTTGTAAAACTCACCAGTAGCATTTCCGGGGGAGGGGGCGGCTAACGACGCTCCCCCAAATCCCCGAGTCATGTGAGCTGGACCTAGAGTCTAGGGGTTGGGGGGGGGGCGTAACGCACACATAAACTTGTATATTTTGGGGTAACGGGCAAAACAAGTCGCCTGACGGGAGAGAACCAAGCGGAGCTGCGGTTACATCACAAATGCTTTGATATCAACATCAAACGAAGCAGGGTAACAATTTCATATGTTATCTTGTGGGTTCTAAAACTTAAGGATTATAATTAGATTTAATTTTCGTGTCTTGATAGCTTACTCCAACCAGCGTCTGATGTCCTACCGACTGGCACATTGAGAAGCACTGATTTTTAAAAAAATATTTAAAAAAATAAATAAAAAAAATAAAAAAGTCATTAAATAAATTGTAAGGGACCAAATATTTCGGTGGAAGTTTTATTTAAAGTTACACTTTTGACGTGACGTCACATTTCTTCCAACCCCCTCCCTCCCCCTCGTCACGCATCGTTACAAAAGTGTGACCCCCCTCCCCCCTAGGTGCGTGACGACATTTATGGACGGCCCCATAGTACTTTGATCAATGGAGGTGAGTACTTTCATCTATGGTGGATAGTACTTTGATCAATGGAGGTGAGTACTTTCATCTATGGTGGATAGTACTTTCATCCATGGTGGTGACTAGGCCTGTCAACGGGTACCCGGGACCCGGGTAACCGTTGCCGTGTGATTACCCGGGTAGTAAAATTCCACCCGGGTACCCGTGAAAATGTGGCTTCAATGTCTATATTCTATATTAACGGAGGCCAAACTTCGGCTCCCATGCGGCTTTTTTGTGTTTACATTGTGGCTCGCGAAACAATTTATCAAAAGATTTTTTTTTAAAAATGAACTGTGAAGTACATCTTTTTTCTCTCAACTTGAAACAGAAATCGCATAACACAAAAAGGTTTTGGTTCTTTTTGAAATACGCCGATTGAGACTAATAGTCTAGCTAATGTTGCTTATCTACCCCTCTCTCCTCCCTTCACTCCTTGCATTATTGCATACTTCTTGTCTTCAGTAACACGTGGTGACCTAGAAAAAATGATGTTAATAATGCGTACAAGGTTATCAGCATTTAAATTTAATAAATTAAATAGTTAATGTACTAACATTGTAGGATGGGCAGACGTCGCCGAGAGGATGGACTGCAAAGAGATGAAAGAGGCCGTGTTTTTTTTTGTGGGTTTTCTCCATAAAAACACCTTTGCTTTGACTTTGTCTTTGCTTTGAAATAGCCGACAGTGGGTCACCGATTGATACTATATAATGTCGTTTTTTTACCCCCCCCCCATCTCTCTTCACTTCTATAACCCAGTGCTTCTCAAACTTTTTAGTTATGGCGGACCGGCAGGAATTGAATTTTTTCCATTGCACCAGGACCTGGTGCACTATTTCCCCTGTACTTACATGGTATCGAAATGTATTTTATTTCCTTTTTTTTCTTTCATTTATTAGCTTATTGTCAAAAATGGCAAATTCTATTGTGTTAGTATTATTGGTAGCAATTGGAGGATTATAATTATATTTCTCTCTCATTTCTTGATAACTTCAGCGGACCACCATTTTGAGAAGCACTGCTCTAGCCCCCACCCCTTGCATTCGCGTGTTTTTCTTGTGTTCATTAACACGTGTTTGCCTAGCCCAAAAATTGATATACACCCAAAGTTGTCAGTTTTCAAAGTTAATAAGATGGTTAAGATGTCATGTCAAGTGAGTTGACAGCGACACGGCAAAATGCAACCATTGTAATTAAATTGTGTCTGCGAATGGTGGCAACCCAGCGCGATAAAACGCCATCTGAACGCTATTCATAAAATTGATATTGATAAACAAACCGCAGACCTACCCAATATCAGAAATATTTTGGTGTTAACATTAATAAAAAAAAGCAGTAACACTGACCAAAGCACGATCACTTGAGATTTACCGCAGTATTGCATCCGTCATCGCCCTTAGCATTGACTACCGACGCCAAGTGGATATTAACATTCAAGGTATGAGTATGAGTAGTATGACACTGAACGTTCACTGTACGTCATTACTGTTGTCATTTTGTTTGCATGTTCAGTTTACTGTAGTTTTAGTTGATGAGTATGACAAAAGCATTTACAGCAGGAATTGAATAAAAGTTTTTAGTGCATTAAAGTTAATTGTAGTGCATTAGTAATAGTGTTACTGGAAGCAAGCAGTTGGCTACTAATACTGTGTGAAATGAGGTGCATTGAGCGTGGCTAGGTTGCACGCAGCACTGTAAAGCGGTCGTGACGGGGAAAATTATCGACGTTTAGAACGGGTAACCCGGGTACCCGTTCGAAATTTTCACGGGTACCCGGGCAGCTTTTTTCGAAAAATTGACAGCCCTATTAGTTACTTATTTAAGCAATTAGAAATTAGTTATATTTTAACTGTTGCAATGTAGTACTTTTAACTAGGGGTGTACCGGATTTCGGTTCCGGCTCCGGCAAATCCGGAATCTGGCCATTTTTACAAATGCGGCTCCGGCTCCACCTCCGGCCGTATTTAACTGTATAAATACGGCCAATTTGGCTCCGGTCGGATTTCAAAAATCTGAATCCGGTACACGCCTACTTTTAATTTACGTATTGTAGTAGGCGTAACTGATGTATTGTAGTAGGTTTAACTGTTTAACTGATGTATTATAGTAGGTTTAACTGATGTATTTTAGTAGGTTTAACTGATGCATTTAGTAGGTTTAACTGATGCATTTAGTAGGTTTAACTGATGCATTTAGTAGGTTTAACTGATGTATTTAAGTAGGTTTAACTGATGTATTTAAGTAGGTTTAACTGATGTATTGTAGTAGGTTTAACTGATGTATTTTAGTAGGTTTAACTGATGTATTTTAGTAGGTTTAACTGATGTATTTAAGTAGGTTTAACTGATGTATTTAAGTAGGTTTAACTGATGTATTTTAGTAGGTTTAACTGATGTATTTAAGTAGGTTTAACTGATGTATTTAAGTAGGTTTAACTGATGTATTTAAGTAGGTTTAACTGATGTATTGTAGTAGGTTTAACTGATGTATTTAAGTAGGTTTAACTGATGTATTTAAGTAGGTTTAACTGATGTATTGTAGTAGGTTTAACTGATGTATTGTAGTAGGTTTAACTGATGTATTGTAGTAGCCTTAACTGATGTATTGTAGTAGGTTTAACTGATGTATTGTAGTAGCCTTAACTGATGTATTGTAGTAGGTTTAACTGATGTATTGTAGTAGCCTTAACTGATGTATTGTAGTAGGTTTAACTGATGTATTGTAGTAGCCTTAACTGATGTATTGTAGTAGGTTTAACTGATGTATTGTAGTAGGTTTAACTGATGTATTGTAGTAGGATTAACTGATTTATTGTAGTAGGTTTAACTGATGTATTGTAGTAGGTTTAACTGATGTATTGTAGTTAGGGGTCTACCGATATATCGGCCCAGCCGATATATCGGCACCGATATCTGGATATCGGCAATATCGGTATCGGTAGCATGTAAAGGTCCCGATATTGACGTCACCGATATTTCATAATAAGTGACATTTTGATCAAAAAAAAACGGAAACAAAAAAAACGATCATTTAGATTTACAATATCTCGACAAATTAATATATCGACCCTTGTACCGGTATTGAAATAGTCAAAAGAGTCCTAGTATTAATATTTAATATGTGCAGCCACGATACAGTGTGCCATGTGATTTGATATTGTTTAGGTATCGGCCGATTTTCGTATACTCAGAAATACTGTGTAAATAGTGCCGATGCCAAGTATACCGTAATTGCTCTAATAAATGTATAACATGTAAACATTATGTTCACGTAATTGCTCTAATAGCAAAGATGCACGCAGAGTCGCAGATGTCCTAAAACATTTCATTTCGTATGTAATAACAAATGTACCGTGTGAAGACTTGTTGTCATTGGCAACCATTCAAGCTTCAACCTCATTTTCACTCTATTACTATTAATTTGTTCTCATTGTTTCATTCATAAAAGGTAGCCGTGTGCAAAAGCCATTAAACTATTGGTTAGAATTAATAATTATGAGTCAAGGTTGTTTTGCTTGTACATTTTTATAAAGGATGGTTCGTTTTGTTATGAGTCCTATGTAGGTCATGATCTATAACTTGTAAACACATCGGAAACTTCGTTTCGGGGAAAAAAAATCGGTAATATCGGCAAAACTGAATAACGGTAGACCCCTTAATTATAAAATATAAATAATTACGAGTGATAAATTTAAGAATGGCGTCATCAAATATGACCGCTGTTATTTTTGTCCTGACAAATACTCATATCGGCACTCATATCGGAAAAAAATATCGGTAATATCGGCAAAATTGCTTATCGGTAGACCCCTAATATAAAATATAATTAATTAGGAGTGATAAATTTGAGAATGTGGTTCTAACAAATATTCATATCGGAAAAAAATATATCTGTATTATAGGCAAAAATGCATATAGGTAGTCCCCTAATATGAAAGATAAATAATTACGAGTGATAAATTTAAGAATGACGTCATCAAATATGACCGCTGGTTTTTGTCCGAACAAATAATCATATCGGCACTCATATCGGCAAAAAAAATATCGGTAATATCGGTATCGGCAATATCGGCAAAAAGGCATATCGGTAGACCCTTAATTGTAGTAGGTTTAACTGATGTATTGTAGTAGGTTTAACTGATGTATTGTAGTAGGTTTAACTGATGTATTGTAGTAGGTTTAACTGATGTATTTAAGTAGGTTTAACTGATGTATTTAAGTAGGTTTAACTGATGTATTGTAGTAGGTTTAACTGATGTATGGTTTTACTTTTAATTGAAATAAAATATGTACCTTTAACTGTAGTTTCCAGATCAACATTTTTCTTTACCCTCCTTCGAACAACCATCTTTTTGGCTTATCTCTTTGAGCTACTTACCATTTCTGGACTCTTAATGGCGAGCTTTATTATTGTTATGTTGATACTGTTAGCCCGTCTGGACCATTTTATGTTATTTATTTGAAACATATCCTGATTTATTTTATGAGTTTTTAGTAGTTTTATTTTAAATTTCGGTTTAATTTTGTTGCGTTTTTCTTTTCTGTTGCTGTTACAAATTTATTTTTGTATACATATATAATCTTTTGTAAATATAATTATTTTGTATATATTTTTTTCAGGTGCTTTTCTCATTCCTTACACAATTAGTCTCATTTTTATGGGAATTCCCCTTTTCTGCCTGGAACTTCTGATTGGCCAGTTTACCAATGTGGGTCCAATCACAATATGGGAGATCAACATTTTATTCAAAGGTAAACTCCAAATCACCACTGCTGGTACTTTACCAATGCCGGACCAATTACAATATGGGAGATTAATATTTGTTTCAAAGGTAAACTCCAAATCACCACTGCTGGTACTTTACCAATGCCGGACCAATTACAATATGGGAGATTAATATTTGTTTCAAAGGTAAACTCCAAATCACCACTGCTGGTACTTTACCAATGCCGGACCAATTACAATATGGGAGATTAATCTTTGTTTCAAAGGTAAACTCCAAATCACCACTGCTGGTACTTTACCAATGCCGGACCAATTACAATATGGGAGATTAATATTTGTTTCAAAGGTAAACTCCAAATCACCACTGCTGGTACTTTACCAATGCCGGACCAATTACAATATGGGAGATTAATCTTTGTTTCAAAGGTAAACTCCAAATCACCACTGCTGGTACTTTACCAATGCCGGACCAATTACAATATGGGAGATTAATATTTGTTTCAAAGGTAAACTCCAAATCACCACTGCTGGTACTTTACCAATGCCGGACCAATTACAATATGGGAGATTAATATTTGTTTCAAAGGTAAACTCCAAATCACCACTGCTGGTACTTTACCAATGCCGGACCAATTACAATATGGGAGATTAATCTTTGTTTCAAAGGTAAACTCCAAATCACCACTGCTGGTACTTTACCAATGCCGGACCAATTACAATATGGGAGATTAATATTTGTTTCAAAGGTAAACTCCAAATCACCACTGCTGGTACTTTACCAATGCCGGACCAATTACAATATGGGAGATTAATCTTTGTTTCAAAGGTAAACTCCAAATCACCACTGCTGGTACTTTACCAATGCCGGACCAATTACAATATGGGAGATTAATCTTTGTTTCAAAGGTAAACTCCAAATCACCACTGCTGGTACTTTACCAATGCCGGACCAATTACAATATGGGAGATTAATCTTTGTTTCAAAGGTAAACTCCAAATCACCACTGCTGGTACTTTACCAATGCCGGACCAATTACAATATGGGAGATTAATCTTTGTTTCAAAGGTAAACTCCAAATCACCACTGCTGGTACTTTACCAATGCCGGACCAATTACAATATGGGAGATTAATCTTTGTTTCAAAGGTAAACTCCAAATCACCACTGCTGGTACTTTACCAATGCCGGACCAATTACAATATGGGAGATTAATCTTTGTTTCAAAGGTAAACTCCAAATCACCACTGCTGGTACTTTACCAATGCCGGACCAATTACAATATGGGAGATTAATCTTTGTTTCAAAGGTAAACTCCAAATCACCACTGCTGGCACTTTACCAAACGTTTAGCTATGTACCAATTGTTTCATTTAAAAAATATTTCAAATATTTTTTTAAAAATTTTAAATTATTTAAAAAGCAAGAAAACAAAAAAAGTTTTAAAAAATACGAATTATGTAAACGTTATTTTGATAAACATCATCTAAAACTGTATCTAAACACCAACCATTTTCGCCTTTCTTGTTTGTCAAACAAAATTGTACTTACATGTTCTTGTCTCATCGTTAATGGTCTCTATGAACATCTCGGTCTTGTAATGGTCTCTATGAACATCTCGGTCTTGTAATGGTCTCTATGACCATCTTAGGTCTGATAATGGTCTCTATGAACATCTCGGTCTTGTAATGGTCTCTATGAACATCTCAGGTCTGATAATGGTCTCTATGAACATCTCGGTCTTGTAATGGTCTCTATGAACATCTCAGGTCTGATAATGGTCTCTATGAACATCTCGGTCTTGTAATGGTCTCTATGAACATCTCGGTCTTGTAATGGTCTCTATGAACATCTCGGTCTTGTAATGGTCTCTATGAACATCTCAGGTCTGATAATGGTCTCTATGAACATCTCGGTCTTGTAATGGTCTCTATGAACATCTCGGTCTTGTAATGGTCTCTATGAACATCTCGGTCTTGTAATGGTCTCTATGAACATCTCAGGTCTTGTAATGGTCTCTATGAACATCTCAGGTCTTGTAATGGTCTCTATGAACATCTCGGTCTTGTAATGGTCTCTATGAACATCTCAGGTCTTGTAATGGGTCTCTATGAACATCTCAGGTCTGATAATGGTCTCTATGAACATCTCGGTCTTGTAATGGTCTCTATGAACATATCGGTCTTGTAATGGTCTCTATGAACATCTCAGGTCTTGTAATGGTCTCTATGAACATCTCGGTCTTGTAATGGTCTCTATGAACATCTCAGGTCTGATAATGGTCTCTATGAACATCTCGGTCTTGTAATGGTCTCTATGAACATCTCGGTCTTGTAATGGTCTCTATGAACATCTCAGGTCTGATAATGGTCTCTATGAACATCTCGGTCTTGTAATGGTCTCTATGAACATCTCGGTCTTGTAATGGTCTCTATGAACATCTCAGGTCTGATAATGGTCTCTATGAACATCTCGGTCTTGTAATGGTCTCTATGAACATCTCGGTCTTGTAATGGTCTCTATGAACATCTCGGTCTTGTAATGGTCTCTATGAACATCTCAGGTCTTGTAATGGTCTCTATGAACATCTCAGGTCTTGTAATGGTCTCTATGAACATCTCGGTCTTGTAATGGTCTCTATGAACATCTCAGGTCTTGTAATGGTCTCTATGAACATCTCAGGTCTGTAATGGTCTCTATGAACATCTCGGTCTTGTAATGGTCTCTATGAACATCTCGGTCTTGTAATGGTCTCTATGAACATCTCAGGTCTTGTAATGGTCTCTATGAACATCTCGGTCTTGTAATGGTCTCTATGAACATCTCAGGTCTTGTAATGGTCTCTATGAACATCTCGGTCTTGTAATGGTCTCTATGAACATCTCGGTCTTGTAATGGTCTCTATGAACATCTCAGGTCTTGTAATGGTCTCTATGAACATCTCGGTCTTGTAATGGTCTCTATGAACATCTCGGTCTTGTAATGGTCTCTATGAACATCTCGGTCTTGTAATGGTCTCTATGAACATCTCGGTCTTGTAATGGTCTCTATGAACATCTCGGTCTTGTAATGGTCTCTATGAACATCTCGGTCTTGTAATGGTCTCTATGAACATCTCAGGTCTTGTAATGGTCTCTATGAACATCTCAGGTCTTGTAATGGTCTCTATGAACATCTCGGTCTTGTAATGGTCTCTATGAACATCTCGGTCTTGTAATGGTCTCTATGAACATCTCAGGTCTTGTAATGGTCTCTATGAACATCTCGGTCTTGTAATGGTCTCTATGAACATCTCAGGTCTTGTAATGGTCTCTATGAACATCTCGGTCTTGTAATGGTCTCTATGAACATCTCGGTCTTGTAATGGTCTCTATGAACATCTCAGGTCTTGTAATGGTCTCTATGAACATCTCGGTCTTGTAATGGTCTCTATGAACATCTCGGTCTTGTAATGGTCTCTATGAACATCTCGGTCTTGTAATGGTCTCTATGAACATCTCGGTCTTGTAATGGTCTCTATGAACATCTCGGTCTTGTAATGGTCTCTATGAACATCTCGGTCTTGTAATGGTCTCTATGAACATCTCGGTCTTGTAATGGTCTCTATGAACATCTCGGTCTTGTAATGGTCTCTATGAACATCTCGGTCTTGTAATGGTCTCTATGAACATCTCGGTCTTGTAATGGTCTCTATGAACATCTCGGTCTTGTAATGGTCTCTATGAACATCTCGGTCTTGTAATGGTCTCTATGAACATCTCGGTCTTGTAATGGTCTCTATGAACATCTCGGTCTTGTAATGGTCTCTATGAACATCTCGGTCTTGTAATGGTCTCTATGAACATCTCGGTCTTGTAATGGTCTCTATGAACATCTCGGTCTTGTAATGGTCTCTATGAACATCTCGGTCTTGTAATGGTCTCTATGAACATCTCGGTCTTGTAATGGTCTCTATGAACATCTCGGTCTTGTAATGGTCTCTATGAACATCTCGGTCTTGTAATGGTCTCTATGAACATCTCGGTCTTGTAATGGTCTCTATGAACATCTCGGTCTTGTAATGGTCTCTATGAACATCTCGGTCTTGTAATGGTCTCTATGAACATCTCGGTCTTGTAATGGTCTCTATGAACATCTCGGTCTTGTAATGGTCTCTATGAACATCTCGGTCTTGTAATGGTCTCTATGAACATCTCGGTCTTGTAATGGTCTCTATGAACATCTCGGTCTTGTAATGGTCTCTATGAACATCTCGGTCTTGTAATGGTCTCTATGAACATCTCGGTCTTGTAATGGTCTCTATGAACATCTCGGTCTTGTAATGGTCTCTATGAACATCTCGGTCTTGTAATGGTCTCTATGAACATCTCGGTCCTGTAATGGTCTCCATGAACATCTCAGGTCTTGTAATGGTCTCTATGAACATCTCGGTCTTGTAATGGTCTCTATGAACATCTCAGGTCTTGTAATGGTCTCTATGAACATCTTACATGTTCCTGTCTCATAGTTAATGGTCTCCATGAACATCTCAGGTCTTGTAATGGTCTCCATGAACATCTCAGGTCTGATACTGGTATCCATGAACATCTCAGGTCTGATAATGGTCTCCATTAACATCTCAGGTCTTGGCTACACAACGGTTGT
>CALYLW010000647.1:452369-487369 GCA_944989445.1 Ampullaceana balthica | reverse complement strand
TAGCAGTAGATACGTCATTTGGGATGGAAGGATAGGAAGTATAGCAGCAGATACGTCATTCGGGATGGAAGGATAGGAAGTATAGCAGCAGATACGTCATTCGGGATGGAAGGATAGGAAGTATAGCAGCAGATACGTCATTTGGGATGGATGGATAGGAAGTATAGCAGCAGATACGTCATTTGGGATGGAAGGATAGGAAGTATAGCAGCAGATACGTCATTTGGGATGGAAGGATAGGAAGTATAGCAGCAGATACGTCATTTGGGATGAGGGTGTGGATTTGTAGGAGCTGAAGACCTCATTCTTGTAAGAAGAAATATATTTATAAAGGAAGATAATCGTTTTCTAAGGGTGACAACCAGATAGACATAAAGTTATGACGGAGAGATATTTTAAACAAGTGCAGTTACTCTGCCTGTCAGAGGTGACTGCAGAGTTCAAAATACAAGTTATTTATCTCCCTTGTTGTTACAGATAATTAAGGCAATTTATCTCATTATTATTTTACAGAGGCATCTGAACATACAGAAGATTATTACGTTCATGGTTTATGTCTGGTCTAGTCTGATTTGTTCTAGTTTCTTATAACATCTACAATTAAATATATCTATAGATATTTATAACAAGATATGGAACGTCATAAACTTTTTAAATATCGATTAAATTTATTTTATTGTATGTTCTAATGGTCAACAGTCGATATGTTCTGGAAGCTTCTGACGGTATTTTCGACCTTGGAAAAGTTAAGTGGGATTTAACCTTGTGTAACCTCTTAGCCTGGGTCATCATCTGCGCTTGTCTGATCAAAGGGGTCAAGACTATGGGGAAGGTGAGCTTGTCAAGGTCGAATAACCAACAAATTGTGTAATGGAAACAATAAAATAAAGCTTTAATTTATTGTTTTGATTACACAATTTGTTTCTGTTTCTTTTATTTTATTTAACAGCTCTATCGCAGCCATAATCTCTATGAAATAAAATCTTATCTCAGATTTTAGTGACAAAAATTTGTTAATTTATTGTTAAATTTATTGATACCACATAAATTCTAGGTTACATAATTATATAGAATTAATATTGATGATTTAAGTGATGCTAGACTACCATAACAATGTAATGGTCTTATAACTGATGCTAGATTACCATAACAATGTAATGGTCTTATAAGTGATGCTAAATTACTATAACAATGTAATGGTCTTATACGTGATGCTAGATTACCATAACAATGTAATGGTCTTATAAGTGATGCTAGATTACCATAACAATGTAATGGTCTTATAAGTGATGCTAGATTACCATAACAATGTAATGGTCTTATAAGTGATGCTAGATTACCATAACAATGTAATGGTCTTATAAGTGATGCTAGATTACCATAACAATGTAATGGTCTTATAAGCAAGCCTTTAAAATATTGACAATGCTGAATCGGAATTTGGTATTGCATCAAAACAGCTGGTATTATCAACAATAAAAATAAACATAATGAATGGGATAAAAGTAAACATGATGAATGGGATAAAAGTAAACATAATGAATGGGATAAAAGTAAACATAATGAATGGGATAAAAGTAAACATAATGAATGGGATAAAAGTAAACATAATGAATGGGATAAAAGTAAACATAATGAATGGGATAAAAGTAAACATAATGAATGGGATAACAGTAAAAATAATGAATGGGATAAAAGTAAACATAATGAATGGGATAAAAGTAAACATAATGAATGGGATAACAGTAAAAATAATGAATGGGATAAAAGTAAACATAATGAATGGGATAAAAGTAAACATAATGAATGGGATAAAAATAAACATAATGAAGGGTATAAAAGTAAACATAATTAACGGGATAAATGTAAAGATACAACCCTCAGATAGACATAGGGATAAAAACAACTTTCTTATTCCGTGTGCAAGAAAAAACTCATACAAATTTTCGATCTTCCCGTCCGGAATTCGGGCGTGGCATGGGTTGCCTGAAGAAACCAGGAAAACCAACACTTTATCAACATTTAAAACTCTAATAAGAATGCATGACTTTCACAAACCATAGATAAGCGTAGGACGCAAAAATCTTCTGTATAGAAGGAGCGTCTTAAACAGATAAGATAAGATGAATGGGATAAAAGTAAACATAATGAATGGGATAAAAGTAAACATAATGAATGGGATAAAAATAAACATAATGAATGGGATAACAGTAAATATAATGAAAGGGAGAAAAGTAAACATAATGAATGGGATAAAAGTAAACATAATGAATGGGAGAAAAGTAAACATAATGAATGGGATAACAGTAAACATAATGAATGGGAGAAAAGTAAACATAACGAATGGGATAAAATTAAACATAACGAATGGGATAAAATTAAACATAATGAATGGGAGAAAAGTAAACATAATGAATGGGATAACAGTAAACATAATGAAAGGGAGAAAAGTAAACATAATTAATGGGATAAAATTAAACATAATGAATGGGATAAAATTAAACATAATGAATGGGAGAAAAGTAAACATAAAGAATGGGATAACAGTAAACATAATGAAAGGGAGAAAAGTAAACATAATGAATGGGATAAAAGTAAACATAATGAAAGGGAGAAAAGTAAACATAATGAATGGGAGAAAAGTAAACATAACGAATGGGATAAAAGTAAACATAATGAATTGGAGAAAAGTAAACATAATGAATGGGATAAAAGTAAAATAATGAATGGGATAAAAGTAAACATAATGAATGGGATAAAAGTAAACATAATGAATGGGATAAAAGTAAACATAATGAATGGGAGAAAAGAACTCCACACTTAAAAGAATGTTCCTACATGCCATTGCCTTTGTGGAAAAAGTAAATCATGAATTTTAATCCTGAGTTTTATGATTATATTCAACCGATGATCAACTATTTTGACTCCTAAGTAATTTAATTAAATTCTTAATATTTCCGACCATCTATTTTGATGCTTCATGTCGTCTATTTTGATATTTCTGACCGACTAATTTGATTTTTAAGGCCGTCTATTTTCATGTTTCAGGCCGTCTATTTGATGGTCGGGCCGTCTAATTTGATGTTTCAAGCCATCCATTTTGACGTTTCAGGCCATCCATTAATATTTTTCAGGCCGTCTAGTTTCAGACTATCTATTTTGATGTCTCAGGCGCTCTATTTTGATGTTTTAGGCCGTCTATTTTGTTGTTTCAGGCCGTCTATTTTTTCGCCTTGTTTCCATACGTCCTAATGACCGTGCTCTTGGTCAGGGGCGTGACTTTGGAGGGCGCCAAGAAAGGGATCGACTTCTATCTCAGTCCAGACACTTCCAAACTTCTAGAAGCTAAGGTAATTCATGAATGTTTTAAAGAAGAACTGCACAATTCATGAACAAAACTACACAGTTAACGAGCACCGACTAAATATCTAGAACTACACAGACTAAATATGTAGAACTACACAGTTCATGAACATCTGGCTGCATTAATAAATTAGCATTTGCCGCCTTTAAAATTATGTATTGCTTTGAGAGTTGGTTAAAAATTGACCTCTGTGTTTGAACTTTAACCCCAACTTCAGGTGTGGAAGGCCGCGGCATCTCAAATTTTCTTCTCACTTAGCTGTTGTACCGGAAGTTTGACCGCCATGTCTAGCTACAACAAGTTTAACAACAACGTCCTCAGGTGAGTGGATAGACTTCTCAGGTGAGTGGATAGACTTCTCTGGTGAGTGGATAGACTTCTCAGGTGAGTGGATAGACTTCTCAGGTGAGTGGATAGACTTCTCGGGTGAGTGGAAAGACTTCTCAGGTGCGTGGATAGACTTCTCAGGTGAGTGAATAGACTTCTCAGGTGAGTGGATAGACTTCTCAGGTGAGTGGATAGACTTCTCAGGTGAGTGGATAGACTTCTCAGGTGATGAGATTCTCAGGGAGTGGATAGACTTCTCAGGTGAGTGGATAGACTTCTCAGGTGAGTGGATAGACTTCTCAGGTGAGTGGATAGACTTCTATATCGCAGGTTGACATTGCGGTAAAAGTTGTAATACACATATCCAATTACAAATAGTAAAATGATAAGGCCATGTTGATATTTCCGTTTACCTTGACCTTAGAATGGTCTGTATCATGGGATTACATCCGTATAACTCAGCGTATTTGAAGCTTATCAATTTATAATGTGCGCATGTCTACATATAATTTCTTAATCCAATATATAATATTATTGTTAGGACACAGAGTTGACGCTTACTTTGTTGAATGCTGTAACGACATGTGACGTAGTGTTGTAACGACATGTGACGTAGTGTTGTAACGACATGTGACGTATTGTTGTAACGTCATGTGACTTAGTGTTGTAACGACATGTGACGTAGTGTTGTAACCACATGTGACGTAGTGTTGTAATGACATGTGACGTAGTGTTGTAACGACATGTGACGTAGTGTTGTAACTACATGTGACGTAGTGATGTAATGACGTGTGACGTAGTGTTGTAACGACATGTACGTAGTGTTGTAATGACATGTGATGTAGTGTTGTAACGAAATGTGATGTAGTGTTGTAACCACATGTGACGTAGTGTTGTAACCACATGTGACGTAGTGTTGTAACCACATGTGACGTATTGTTGTAATGACATGTGACGTAGTGTTGTAACGACATGTGACGTAGTGTTGTAACGACATGTACGTAGTGTTGTAACGACATGTACGTAGTGTTTTAACGACATGTGATGTAGTGTTGTAACCACATGTAACGTACTGTTGTAATGACATGTGACGTAGTGTTGTAACCACATGTGACGTAGTGTTGTAACCACATGTGATGTAGTGTTGTAACGACATGTGATGTAGTGTTGTAATGACATGTGACGTAGTGTTGTAATGACATGTGACGTAGTGTTGTAATGACATGTGACGTAGTGTTGTAACGACATGTGATGTAGTGTTGTAATGACATGTGACGTAGTGTTGTAATGACATGTGACGTAGTGTTGTAACGACATGTGATGTAGTGTTGTAATGACATGTGACGTAGTGTTGTAACGACATGTGACGTAGTGTTGTAATGACATGTGACGTAGTGTTGTAACGACATGTGATGTAGTGTTGTAATGACATGTGACGTAGTGTTGTAATGACATGTGACGTAGTGTTGTAACGACATGTGATGTAGTGTTGTAATGACATGTGACGTAGTGTTGTAACGACATGTGATGTAGTGTTGTAAAGACATGTGACGTAGTGTTGTAACGACATGTGACGTAGTGTTGTAAAGACATGTGATGTAGTGTTGTAATGACATGTGACGTAGTGTTGTAACGACATGTACGTAGTGTTGTAATGACATGTACGTAGTGTTGTAATGATATGTGACGTAGTGTTGTAATGCCATGTGACGTAGTGGTGTAATGACATGTGACGTAGTGTTGTAATGACATGTGATGTAGTGTTGTAACGACATGTGACGTAGTGTTGTAACGACATGTGACGTAGTGTTGTAATGACATGTACGTAGTGTTGTAATGACATGTACGTAGTGTTGTAATGAAATGTGACGTAGTGTTGTAATGACATGTACGTAGTGTTGTAATGAAATGTGACGTAGTGTTGTAATGACATGTACGTAGTGTTGTAATGACATGTACGTAGTGTTGTAATGACATGTACGTAGTGTTGTAATGAAATGTGACGTAGTGTTGTAATGACATGTACGTAGTGTTGTAATGAAATGTGACGTAGTGTTGTAATGACATGTACGTAGTGTTGTAATGAAATGTGACGTAGTGTTGTAATGACATGTACGTAGTGTTGTAATGACATGTACGTAGTATTGTAATGACATGTACGTAGTGTTGTAATGAAATGTGACGTAGTGTTGAAATGACATGTACGTAGTGTTGTAATGAAATGTGACGTAGTGTTGTAATGACATGTACGTAGTGTTGTAATGACATGTACGTAGTGTTGTAATGACATGTACGAAGTGTTGTAATGACATGTACGTAGTGTTGTAATGACATGCACGTAGTGTTGTAACGATTAGTGACGTAGTGTTGTTACGACATGTGACGTAGTTTTGTTACGACATGTGACGTAGTGTTGTAACGACATGTGACGTAGTGTTGTAACGACATTTGATGTAGTGTTTTAACGACATGTGACGTAGTGTTGTAACGACATGTGACGTAGTGTTGTTACGACATGTGACGTAGTGTTGTAGCGACATGTGACGTATCGTTTTAACGAGTCGTGTCTTTGTCGCCTATCAGAGACAGCATCGTGGTACCCGTCATAAACTGTCTGACGAGTTTTTACGCCGGGTTCGCCATCTTCTCCATCCTGGGGTTCATGTCCCAAAACACGGGAGTCGCTGTGGAAAACGTCACCACCGATGGTAGGTATTGTAGTAGGTAACAACAGATGGTGAGTGTATGGTAGGTACTGTTGAAGGTACTAACTGTGGTGAGTGTATGGTAGGTACTGTTGAAGGTACTAACAGTGGTGAGTGTATGGTAGGTACTGTTGAAGGTACTAACAGTGTTTAGTGTATGGTAGGTACTGTTGAAGTTACTAACTGTGGTGAGTGTATGGTAGGTACTGTTGAAGGTACTAACAGTGTTTAGTGTATGGTAGGTACTGTTGAAGGTACTTACTGTGGTGAGTGTATGGTAGGTACTGTTGAAGGTACTAACTGTGGTGAGTGTATGGTAGGTACTTTTGAAGGTACTAACTGTGGTGAGTGTATGGTAGGTACTGTTGAAGGTACTAACTGTGGTGAGTGTATGGTAGGTACTGTTGAAGGTACTAATTTTGGTGAGTGTATGGTAGGTACTGTTGAAGGTACTAACAGTGTTTAGTGTATGGTAGGTACTGTTGAAGGTACTTACTATGGTGAGTGTATGGTAGGTACTGTTGAAGGTACTAACTGTGGTGAGTGTATGGTAGGTACTGTTGAAGGTACTAACTGTGGTGAGTGTATGGTAGGTACTGTTGAAGGTACTAACTGTGGTGAGTGTATGGTAGGTACTGTTGAAGGTACTAACTTTGGTGAGTGTATGGTAGGTACTGTTGAAGGTACTAACTGTGGTGAGTGTATGGTAGGTACTGTTAAAGGTACTAACTGTGGTGAGTGTATGGTAGGTACTGTTGATGGTAATAACTGTGGTGAGTGCAAGGGTTGGGTTAGGACACATGATGGGTATTTTAACATTTATTGTTAGTGTTACAGTTTATGGATACATATTAGTTTATTTTTCTGTACGAGAATACAAGTACGTGCTTCTGATGATATTACATCATTACTCTCATATTTTTAGGTCAAGGTCTTATCTTTGTTGCCTACCCAGAAGCCCTTTCAGAACTTCCTGTTCCACAGTTGTGGTCCTGTTTCTTCTTCTTTATGTTAATATGTCTGGGACTTGGCACGCAGGTAATTCAGCCAAATGAAAAGACTTTCCTGTCCAATATATTATTGTCTTATATAACAATAAAATGAGTTTGAACTAAAACTGTGGAAAAATCTAATAATTCCTTACCAGCTGAATCACTTAAATTCATTAACCAACGTTAATCATTTCTTTAGCTCTCCAGTGTAGAGACAGTACACACTAATGACTCCTATAGTTCCCCAGTGTAGAGACAGTACACACTAATGACTCCTATAGTTCCCCAGTGTAGCGACAGTACACACTAATGACTCCTATAGTTCCCCAATGTAGAGACAGTCACACTAATGACTCCTATAGTTTCCCAGTATAGTGACAGTACTCACTAATGACTCCTATAGTCCCCACGTGTAGAGACAGCACACACTAATGACTCCTATAGTTCCCCAGTGTAGAGTCAGTACACACTAATGACTCCTATAGTTTCCCAGTGTAGAGACAGTACACACTAATGACTCTATAGTTTCCCAGTATAGTGACAGTACTCAATAATGACTCCTATAGTTCCCAGTATAGAGACAGTACACACTAATGACTCCCATAGTCCCCACGTGTAGAGACAGTACACACTAATGACTCCTATAGTTCCCCAGTGTAGAGACAGTAGTCACTAATGACTCCTATAGTTCCCACGTGTAGAGACAGTACACACTAATGACTCCTATAGTTTCCCAGTGTAGAGGCATGGAAATCAATGCAGAAAAGACCAAGTTCATCGCAAATAGTAAATTCACAAGTGAGATTCGGATAAACGGGCAAAAACTCGAAGAAGTTTCCACTTTCAAATATCTAGGGGCCATAATATCCAACGAAGGCTCAAAGCCAGAAATTCTTGCCAGAGTAGCCCAAACAATGGCAGCATTGAGTAAATTAAAGCACATCTGGCAAAGTAAGAAGCTCTCCCTGAGATCAAAGATCCGGCTAATGCGCTCTCTGGCGATGTCCGTCTTTTTGTATGATTGTGAGGCTTGGACGCTCACTGCAGACCTCCAAAGAAGAATCAATGCGCTAAAGATGAGATGTTTCAGAAAGATATTGAACATCTCCTACACAGCGCACATCACAAACGAAGCGGTCCGCAACACAATAAGTACTGTCATTGGCCCCTACGAGGACCTACTCACATCAATTAAGAAGAGAAAATTACGATGGTACGACACGTGACAAGAACTGGAGGTCTCGCAAAAACCATATTGCAAGGCGAGGTCCAGGGAGGAAGGAAAAGAGGCAGACAAAAGAAGAGATGGAAGGACGATATCAAAGAGTGGACCGGCCTGTCATTCAGCGACTCTCAAAGGGCAGCACAGGACCGGGACAAATGGGGTGTGTTAGTGAGCATTTCACGATGGTGCCCCAACGACCCAACAACGGGTTAAGGGATAGTTCAAGTTCAAGTTCCCCAGTGTAGAGACAGTACTCACTAATGACTCCTATAGTTCCCCTGTGTAGAGACAGTACTCACTAATGACTCCTATAGTTCCCCAGTGTAGAGACAGTAGTCACTAATGACTCCTATAGTTCCCCAGTGTAGAGACAGTACTCACTAATGACTCCTATAGTTCCCCAGTGTAGAGACAGTACTTACAGCACTACAAGATGAATTCGCTCTGTTCCGACGCAAGAATGTGGCCATGTTTTTTCGTGTTGGGGTCTGCATCGTCGGCTTTTTCTTGGGTTTGCCCATGACAACACAGGTACGTCAAAGCCATTACAAAGTAATTTCAAGGCCATTACACAGCCATAACAAAGCCATTAGAAAGCTATTGCATAGGTATTACATTGCCATTACAAAGCGATTACAAAGCAATAACAAAGCCATTACAATTACATTGCAAAGTTGTTACATAGCCATTACAAAGCGATAACAAAGCCATTACAAAGCGATAACAAAGGCATTACAAAGCCTTTAAAAAAATAATTACAAAGCAATTGGGTCGCATGTCGGAATAGCCATAGGAGAGTAGATCGAGACAATTTATCGAACGAAATAGAGAATAATAATACAAGAAAAAATAAACAAAGTTGAAATGTTTTTAAAGATAGGAAATTCTAAATTTTGAATTGTTGTATACATCCTATCGATAAATGAAAATGAACCAAGTCCTTATCAATATACATAATTCCCGTTGTCTGTATGTATGGATGTAATTATAATGCTGTTAGTTGGCGCTGCGAAATTTGTAATGCTGTTAGATGATGGTGCTTTTATTGATTTTGTTTTATAGTGCGGCACCAAAAATAACACTTTTCGAACGTTCAGCATAAAATTGTTCAATGTGATAATAAATGAATCTAATCCTTTTATTTTAAAAAGGACACGCTTTTATTTACATATAGAAAGTGCATTAAAAAGAAGAAAATTAAAATTGTCTATGAAAACAGGTGAAATCGATGAACCTATCTACTTCACATAAAAGCGTGGGGTGCCCATCACACATAATTTCTCATTGCAACTATTCTCTTACATATAGATAAATATCTCTAATTAATGTGATAGTAGCATTTATATGATCAAAGTTGTGAAACTTTTACTGTTTATTAATATTCATACAAATTTGTTTTTATGTTTCGCAGCCTTGAACACGATAGAGAGTTGTGATGAACGCCCCACGCTTTTATGTGCAGTAGATAGGTTCACCGATTTCACCTGTTTTCATAGAATATTTTTATTTCCTTTTTTTAGTGCACTTTCTATATGTAAATAAAAGCGTGTCCTTTTTAAAAAAAGATTTTTACATTATTTTATTTTCTACTTTTTAGTATCAACATTTTTTTTAATTGATTTTTCGACCTTATCAATTCAATTTAATTAGTTAAACTTCATTGTCAATAACTTAAATGTGATAGTGGTAAAAAGAAAGATTATTCATTACAAATTTATGTTTCCCTAATTGAAAATTGAACCTCGTACCCCAATGTCGGCAATCGATCACGCTTATATTTCGGCCAGCAAGACTTGATGTTGATAGTACTTTTTAAAGTTATAATAATTGTATCCCTCTAGGGCGAATTGAGGCATGGTTCATTGACGCGAGTGATAATATTTTATATACAAAAACTAAAAACTAAAAGTGCATTAATTAAATTGCGGTGCATTCGATCGATCCGCAATTTTGATACAATGCTATGTCATCCAAGATCTATCTGTGGTAAAATTTTGAGATCTCTAGGACCATCAGAAGTGGTTAAATTTTACGTTACAAGATTTGAAGGATGGATGGATGGACTGATGGATACAACATATAAACGCAACAAACATTTACAGACTGAAACCGAAATTATCTCCCCTGGCTTTAAAACTGGGAGGAGGGGTGTGGACATTGACGGGTTACGTCAACGCGTTAACTCAACTCCATTTTGTTTACCTGTTTAAAACACGAGATGTGTTCACTGGTGGCTGGCGTGAAGTCAAGTGACCCGTAAAATGTAAACAATAGCGACCGCTACATATAGTTTATATAGATAAACTAAAAATGCATTAATTTAATTACGGTAACTTCGATCGATCTGAAATTTTGATACGATGCATTGTTAGGTGAAGAAGGTCCGTGTGCAAAATTTCAGCTCGATGGCTTCACGGGAAATGGGTCATTTTCGACTTTTGTTTTTCCGCGTGCCCGACCAAGACAGGGACGACCGCGAAGTTAATATAAGGGATTTAAAAATGACTTCTTTTAACACTATTTTATTGTGTATGAAATGAAAAGTTGATGTTAAAATCTGCCTCTACTAGCTGACTAGCTGTTTTATTTTATCAAATTTAAACCATCCTCACAAGGGCGGAACTTACCTCCATTACTTATGTCAGGGGTGGGAAAACTACGGCCCGTGGACCGCATGCGGCCCACCAGAGCATTTTATGCAGCCCGTAGGCATATACATGTTGCGATCTTATGTCGGTGTTAATTTTTTATTGTTTAGAATGTTTGCTGTATTTTACACGCTTTTATTTAAGTCACACTGTTTGTATGTTGTATCCATCCAGCCATCCTTCCTTCAAATCTTGAAACGTAAAATTAAACCACTTCTGATGGTCCTAGACATCTCAAAATTTTACCACAGATAGATCTTGGATGACAATGCATTGTTTAAAAATTTAAGATCGATCGAATGTACCGTAATTAAATTAATCAATTTTAGTTTACCTCTATTTATCACTATTTAGAATGTATAGTCGTCTGCTAGAGTTGACCTCCACGACTCACTAGTTTCACTCCAGCCCTCGTTTACCAAATTCCCGTGTTTACATCAAGGTCAGGGGAGATCAGCGCCTTTCAGTCTGTAAATGTTTGTAAATAAAAGCGTGTCCTTTTTAAAAAAAGATTTTTTTACATTTTACTTATTTTAAACTTTATTCCGAGTAGTTGATTCGAATCAAGGGATATAAAATCGGTTTCATGGCTCCAGAATTGATTAGTGATTATTAGTCATTATTTATTAACATTCTTATTCGAAACTGCATTTCAGCTCAACTGGAAGTGGCATTTGTTTACAATTTACATATTGGCGGTTTTGTAAAAATTGTAATTTTAAAAGCGAATAGACGTTGATTTAACCATGAGTGCTGCCAAAAAAAATATATTGAGGACGAATGTGTTTTTAATGACGAAATGACCGCTAAATATTGCTTCACGAGCGTTTGCTGCAAAGCAGTCTGCTTGCTGTGCCGTGAGTGTGTGACTTCATGTTTCCATTAATATTATGGAAAATTTGAATGAACTGAATGTCAAACTTGAGGGCAATAACTTTTTCCGCATGAAATGTATGTGTATGTTAAATCATTTCAAGCAAAACTTTCCCTGTTCTCCAAGCAAGCAGGTTAAAACAGGTTTTGCCACTTCCCTTCGCTGAAACAGAAAACCCTTTCTGGTTGAATGGCCGGCAGGTACAAATCTCAGTGGGATTTCTTGGCTGTCGAATTTTAAAGGAGGTTCCAAGACTTCAAGAACCTGGAACCATTCTTCAATATTCTCATTTCGCCTTTTAGTGTAGAAGCTGATTCAACCTCAGAGGATATACAGTTAGAGCTGCTTGACCTACAATCAGATTGTGAACTGAAGGAGAAGTTCAAGTCAGTTCTTCTGCTGGAGTTCTTTAGATGTTTGCCAGAGGCTGCATTTCCACACTTAAAAACTTTGCTGCCAAACTTTTGTCACTTAATGGATCCACATACATCTGTGATCCAGCTTTTTCTTGTATGAAAGTAAACAAGTCTAAGAACAGATCGATCTTGACTGACGGCAATTTGAATGCAGTCATGCGAATCACAACCAGTAAACTGGCTCAACAGTTCTAGAACATTATCCAAAAATGTGAACAGTTACATATTTATCATTATTTATAAGTGTACTCTATGGTCAGCTTTTATGTAAATTACGTCCCTACTTCTTCATAGGTATTATGACATGTAACAATAAACGTTTGTTGAACTAATAATGAAGAGTGCAATCTTATTATAAAATGAAATACTGTTTCAGTTTTTATTTTAAAATGTAACGTACATGTGTAATAGAGTGTGAATGTGAAATAAAATGACAAATACATAGTTAAATAATTAATTCATATTTATACGTTGTAAATTGTAATTAAAGTAGACAAAATATATATGCGGTCCGACTATAACAATAAATTATTCAATGCGGCCCACCGTAGAAAAAGTTTGCCCACCCCTGACTTGTGTGATATATTTGTTGGTTTATCTCACAAGGGCGGAACTTACCTCCATGACTTATGTGATATATTTGATGGTTTGTCTCACAAGGGCAGAACTTACCTCCATGACTTATGGCATATAATTGTTTGTTTATCTCTGCATACCTCCATGACTTATGTGATATATTTTTTGGTTTCTCTCACTAGGGGGGAACATACCTCCAGGACTTATGTGATATATTTTTTGGTTTCTCTCACTAGGGGGGAACATACCTCCATGACTTATGTGATATATTTTTTGGTTTCTATCACTAGGGGGGAACATACCTCCAGGACTTATGTGATATATTTGTTGGTTTGCCCCTGCTTCTTGTTGGATTCCTGGAACTCTTCTCTATAGTCTGGATATACGGTTAGTAGCATAAACTTGTTTGGCAGAGATTTATATTTTAAACTTGTTTGGCAGAGGTTTACATAGTAAACTTTTATGGCAGAGTTTTAAATAGTAAACTTGTATGGCAGAGGTTTACATGGTAAATTTGTTTGGCAGAGGTTTATATGGTAAATTTGTTTGGCAGAGGTTTATATGGTAAACTTGTTTGGCAGAGGTTTATATGGTAAACTTGTTTGGCAGAGGTTTATATGGTAAACTTGTTTGGCAGAGGTTTATATGGTAAACTTGTTTGGCACAGGTTTACATGGTAAACTTGTTTGGCAGAGGTTTACATGGTAAACTTGTTTGGCAGAGGTTTAGATGGTAAACTTGTTTGGCAGAGGTTTACATGGTAAACTTGTTTGGCAGAGGTTTACATGGTAAACTTGTTTGGCAGAGGTTTATATGGTAAACTATTTTGGCAGAGGTTTATATGGTAGACTTGTTTGGCATAGGTTTACATGGTAAACTTGTTTGGCATAGGTTTACATGGTAAACTTGTTTGGCAGAGGTTTACATGGTAAACTTGTTTGGCATAGGTTTATATGGTAAACTTGTTTGGCATAGGTTTATATGGTAAACTTGTTTGGCAGATGTTTATATGGTAAACTTGTTTAGCACAGGTTTATATAGTAAACTTGTTTGGCATAGGTTTATATGGTAAACTTGTTTGGCATAGGTTTATATGCTAAACGTGTTTTACACAGGTTTATATGGTAAACTTGTTTTACAGAGGTTTACATGGTAAACTTGTTTGGCATAGGTTTATATGGGGAATTTGTTTGGTATAGGTTTATATAGTAAACTTGTTTGGTAGATATTTATATGGTAAACTTGTTTGGCATAGGTTTATATGGTAAACTTGGTTGGCATAGGCTTATATGGTAAACTTGTTTGGCAGAGGTTTATATGGTAAACTTGTTTGGAAGAGGTTTATATGGTAAACTTGGTTGGCATAGGTTTATATGGTAAACTTGCTTGGCATAGGTTTACATGGTAAACTTGTTTGGCAGAGGTTAACATGGTAAACTTGTTTGAAAGATGTTTATATGGTAAACTTGTTTGGCAGAGGTTTATATGGTAAACTTGTTTGGCATAGGCTTATAAGGTAAACTTGTTTGGCATAGGTTTACATGGTAAACATGTTTGGCAGAGGTTAACATGGAAAACTTGTTTGAAAGATGTTTATATTGTAAACTTGTTTGGCAGAGGTTTATATGGTAAACTTGTTTGGCAGAGGTTTATATGGTAAACTTGTTTGGCAGAGGTGTACATGGTAAACTTGTTTGAAAGATGTTTATATGGTAAACATGTTTGAAAGATGTTTATATGGTAAACTTGTTTGGCAGATGTTTACATGGTAAACTTGTTTGAAAGATGTTTTTATGGTAAACTTGTTTGGCAGAGGTTTTTATGGTAAACTTGTTTTACAGAGGTTTACATGGTAAACTTGTTTGGCATAGGTTTATATGGTAAATTTGTTTGGTATAGGTTTATATGGTAAACTTGTTTGGTAGATATTTATATGGTAAACTTGTTTGGCATAGGTTTATATGGTAAACTTGGTTGGCATAGGCTTATATGGTAAACTTGTTTGGCAGAGGTTTATATGGTAAACTTGTTTGGCTGAGGTTTATATGGTAAACTTGGTTGGCATAGGTTTATATGGTAAACTTGCTTGGCATAGGTTTACATGGTAAACTTGTTTGGCAGAGGTTAACATGGTAAACTTGTTTGAAAGATTTTTATATGGTAAACTTGTTTGGCAGAGGTTTATATGGTAAACTTGTTTGGCATAGGCTTATAAGGTAAACTTGTTTGGCATAGGTTTACATGGTAAACATGTTTGGCAGAGGTTAACATGGTTAACTTGTTTGGCATAGGTTTATATGGTAAATTTGTTTGGTATAGGTTTATCTGGTAAACTTGTTTGGTAGATATTTATATGGTAAACTTGTTTGGCATAGGTTTATATGGTAAACTTGGTTGGCATAGGCTTATATGGTAAACTTGTTTGGCAGAGGTTTATATGGTAAACTTGTTTGGCTGACGTTTATATGGTAAACTTGGTTGGCATAGGTTTACATGGTAAACTTGTTTGGCAGAGGTTAACATGGTAAACTTGTTTGAAAGATGTTTATATGGTAAACTTGTTTGGCAGAGGTTTATATGGTAAACTTGTTTGGCATAGGCTTATAAGGTAAACTTGTTTGGCATAGGTTTACATGGTAAACATGTTTGGCAGAGGTTAACATGGTAAACTTGTTTGAAAGATGTTTATATTGTAAACATGTTTACCAGAGGTTTATATGGTAAACTTGTTTGGCAGAGGTTTATATGGTAAACTTGTTTGGCAGAGGTTTACATGGTAAACTTGTTTGAAAGATGTTTATATGGTAAACATGTTTGAAAGATGTTTATATGGTAAACTTGTTTGGCAGATGTTTACATGGTAAACTTGTTTGAAAGATGTTTATATGGTAAACTTGTTTGAAAGATGTTTATATGGTAAACTTGTTTGACAGAGGTTTATATGGTAAACATGTTTGAAAGATGTTTATATGGTAAACTTGTTTGACAGAGGTTTACATGGTACATTTTTTTGGAAAGATGTTTATATGGGAAAATTGTTTGGCAGAGGTTTAGTTTATATGGTAATTTTGTTTGACAGAGGTATATATGGTAAATCTGTTTTGCAGATATATATATGGTAAACTTGTTTGGTAGAGATTTACATGGTAAACTTGTTTGGCAGAGGTTTACATGGTAAAATTGTTTAGCAGAGGCTTAGTTTATATGGTAAACTTGTTAGGCAGAGGTTTAGTTTATATGTTAAACTTGTTTGGCAGAGGTTAAGTTTATATGATAAATTTGTTTGACAGAGGTTTACTTTATATGGCAAACTTGTTTGACAAAGGTTTAGTTTATATGGTAAACTTGTTTGGCAGAGGTTTAGTTTATTTGGTAAACATGTTTGACAGAGATTTACATGGTAAACTTGTTTGACAGAGGCTTAGTTTATATGGTAAGGAATGTTGAGGAACAAATGGCTAGACTATCTCTGACGTCATAAGGAATGTTGAGGACCAAATGACTAGACTATCTCTGACGTCGCAAGCAATGTTGAGGACCAAATGACTAGACTATTTCTGACATCACAAGGAATGTTGAGGACCAAATGACTAGACTATTTCTGACGTCATCCCCCAGGTTACAAGCGCTTCTCAGAGGACGTCCTACTCATGGTGGGAGACGTTCGAAGCACCAGGATTCTATTCTACGCCTACTACATATGGAACTGGATATTCTTCGCCCCTGTCCTCATATTGGTCAGTAGCTCCTTTTCACATTCTGGTCAGTAGCTCCTTTTCTCATACTGGCCAGTAGCTCCTTTTCTCATACTGGTCAGTAGCTCCTTTTCTCATACTGGTCAGTAGCTCCTTTTCTCATACTGGTCAGTAGCTCCTTTTCTCATTCTGGTCAGTAGCTCCTTTTTACATTCTGGTCAGTAGCTCCCTTTCTCATACTGGTCAGTAGCACCGTTTCTCATACTGGTCAGTAGCTCCTTTTCTCATACTGGCCATTTGCTCCTTTTCTCATTCTGGTCAGTTTGTGTAGTGATATCACGAAATAATATGATGGTGAGGGGGGGAGCGGGGCAGGAGCGAAATTAAGTTTGTAACGATTCATCAAAAACCGTCGTCCTTATTTAATACTTCGTTCTATACAATCCCAATTTATCTTTCTCGTTCTCTACCATCCCGACTTAGATCATTTGTTCTCTGCCATCCCGACTTAGATCATTTGTTCTCTACCATCCCGACTTAGATCATTTGTTCTCTACCATCCCGACTTAGATCATTTGTTCTCTACCATCCCGACTTAGATCATTTGTTCTCTGCCATCCCGACTTAGATCATTTGTTCTCTACCATCCCGACTTAGATCATTTGTTCTCTACCATCCCGACTTAGATCATTTGTTCTCTACCATCCCGACTTAGATCATTTGTTCTCTACCATCCCGACTTAGATCATTTGTTCTCTACCATCCCGACTTAGATCATTTGTTCTCTACCATCCCGACTTAGATCATTTGTTCTCTACCATCCCGACTTAGATCATTTGTTCTCTACCATCCCGACTTAGATCATTTGTTCTCTACCATCCCGATTTAGTTCACTCGTTCCAAATTTTACATAATTTTAAGGCGGTATAAGTAGAATGATAACCACATTGTTATTTTTCCGGGAAAAGGTTTTACTTCATTCAAATAAATGTTTATTTCCATGAATCTAGAAAAGGTTTTACTTCATTCAAATAAATGATTATTTCCATGAATCTAGAAAAGGTTTTACTTCATTCAAATAAATGTTTATTTCCATGAATCTAGAAAAGGTTTTACTTCATTCAAATAAATGATTATTTCCATGAATCTAGAAAAGGTTTTACTTCATTCAAATAAATGTTTATTTCCATGAATCTAGAAAAGGTTTTACTTCATTCAAATAAATGATTATTTCCATGAATCTAGAAAAGGTTTTACTTCATTCAAATAAATGTTTATGTCCATGAATCTAGAAAGCTCTTCGTTTGAAGTCAAGTATAAACGTATTATTAATTGACGTTTTAATATTTATTTCTAGGCTATCATTGTCTTTGAGTGTGTCCAGTACGAACCAATCATAGATGACCATTATCCGGACTGGGCCGAGGCTCTTGGTTGGCTCATTGTGGCCGCCATCATGATCTGGACGCCCGCCTGGTACGTCATCAAGTTCTTGGTGGAGTGGAAGAAAAACAATTTCAAGGAGGGTTGGAGAGTAAGAGATTTCCTTATGACTTTTGAAACTATGTTTTAAGGTCTTTCTTTAACCTAAAAATCACGCTTAGTTGGGGATAGATTGTTTATAAAGTTTTTAATCCCTGATTGCATTTTTATTCTCTGTTTTCAGTTCACCTAGATCTAATACAGAGTCTGCAAATACTTCAGATCTTCTTATTGCTCTCTTTTTTAAATCCCTTATATTAACTTCGAAATCTTGTCGTCATCTTTGTCGTTTGCGGTCAGGCGGAAAAACAAAAGTAAAAAATGACAACTTTCCCGTGATGATATCGAGCTGAAATTTTGCACATAGACTTGTGTCACCTAACAATGCATTGTGTCAAAATTTCAGATCGATCGAATGTACCGTACTTAAATTAATGCTTTTTAGTTTATCTCTATGTAACTCTATGTAATTCATGTCGCCGTTTGCTATTTTTCGCCTTCCACGTGCCACTTGAGTTCAGTCCAGCCATCGATGTCCACACCCCCTTCCCCCCCCCGGTTTTAAAGCCAGGGGAGTTTAGTCAGCTTCAGTCTGTAAATGTTTGTCGCGCGATGCGTATCATATTGAACTTAATCAATAATTTTTATGTCTCATATATTTATAGTCAAAAACTTGGTTTTTACGGGGTTGTTTAATTTCTTTCTGTTTTTTCAGGATGGGAAGTTATATTTGAACTATTGTCAGAGATTTAACTATTGTCAAAAATTGAACTTTAGTCTATAATTGAACTATTATCCATAATGTACCTGTTAAACTGTAACAGTTGTCAGTGGTTTCATTTTTGTCCGTAGTTTTTATACATAAAGTTTGCGCAACCCTTTCTTTGGGTTGAAGTTTAAAGGATAAATATTCAATAAGCCTAAAATTAAACCTCTTTACACTCCTATGCCAAGTTGGCCATGTTGATCTTTAGCCTAATTACCTGGCTACACGCTCGTTGATGTGTGGACTAATGACGTGGTTTATTTATATTCTCATAATGGACTGCAAGGTTTCATCAGTGAGATGACAGCTGTGAGATGGTTTGTTAATATTTATTTCATATTTTGTCTTTTCCGACCTATTACTCTGTAGCCCTACTTTCTCGGGCCTGATACGGGTTTGCGCTGGGCTGGATGTAACCCGCGGGCCTTGGGTTTAAACTAAGGAGCCCTAATATTTTATATAAAACTAGCAGAACCGTCTTGCGTTGCAACGATCTCAGTAGAAATGAATAAATTTAAAGAAACCAATGAGTGATATGTTTATGCGAGAAATCTTCGCGGAAGTGTGAAAAAAAGATCAAAGTTTCATAGCAAACGGATAACTAAATTAATAACTAAATAGCGTACAAAAGAGGAAACGACATTAAGCGCCCCGGCCCCAAAATGAGTGATAATATAGTTGTTTTTTTATTGCCATTGTACTCATGCTATATTCCTTAATATCGTGTAAAATTGAATAGGGAATATAATTATTTAAGTTCAGTAAAAAAAAAGACATTTGGGGCCCCCAGCTCCGAGGGAATGGACATTAGGAGTTCAGTGCCCTATAGTAATATAGACTCTTAAGTTTTTATATACTAAGTTTTTTTCAAAATCCAGGTATTTTCTCATTTTCTAACGCTTAAACTAATTTTTATATATGTCATGAAGGGGACCCGGCCCATTCGGTGCCAGAGGTCAATTTCAAAAACCTGTTCATTTTAATTCAGTTTTATTGTGGATATATTTCTCAAGATCTTTAAAAAGTTAATAGGAAAAATATCTTAATGGGGCCCCTGGCCCCGAAGATATTGACTTTAGAAGTTCAGTGCCCTTAAGTATTTTAAAATGGGATACCAAGTTTTTTTAATACAAAGTTTGGTTAAGATCCATTCATTTACTTAGTACCTAATGCATAAACTAAATTTTATATAGCTCATATAAGCAAACTACGACACTGAGGGCCCCATGGCCCATTCTGTGCAAAACATGAAGTTCAAAACACCTGTTCGTTTCAATATGGATAATAATGGATAAATTTAACATTATTTTTCAAGATCGTTAATAATTAAATGTGGAATAAAATCTTAATCGTTTTTAAAAAAATGCAATTTGGGCCCCCAGCCCCGAAAGAATGGTCATTATGAGTTTATTGCCCTATAGTATTCTAATATTGGCTGTCAAGTTTTTAAATACAAAGTTTAGTTAAGATCCATCAATTTACACAGTAGCTAACGCTTAAACTATTTTTTATATAGCTAATATAAACAAAACATGACATTATGGGCCCCCGGCGCCCAATGAGTGTTAAATTTCGAAAAAAAAGTAGCCAGTTGCCATCCGGGAGCATACTAAACAGTCTCGAAAAGGTTAATGACGATCGGGTGAATAGTTTAGTCAGCTATATAGGACATGCACATACACACACACACAGACATACTTTGATTTTTATATAAATAGATGAAATGTTTACATGACCCTACACTTGTCATGGCCAAGTTTCTCAGCAATCAACACTACTTTTCTATTTCAGCTGTTTGTCAAGCTCAACAACCCCACCATCAAATGGGGTCCAAAAGATCCCGAAAACAGGACGATCCCCCGGTACAGGAGGTACCTGGAGCAGAACAAGACCCCTTCAGACCTCGAGATTGAAAATGGCAGAGATCTGACAATCCAGGATGAACCACCACCATACTCCAAGTTGCCCGGTCTCACTAACGAAGGCTTTCAATCTGATTTTACCACACATTTTTAATCTTTGGCAACTAAGTACTCATTCATAGGAACTAAGTATCAGTCGTTAACAAAGCTGTCATTTTAGACCATTCGGTTATCATTTAAACCATTCGGTTATCATTTAAACCATTCGGTTATCATTTAAACCATTCGGTTATCATTTAAACCATTCGGTTATCATTTAAACCATTCAGACTAAACAATAACCATAGATAAGCGTAGGACGCAATAATCTTCTGTATAGAAGGAGCGTCTGAAACAGATAAGATAAGATAAGAGGTTATCATTTAAGACCATTCGGTTATCATTTTAGAGCATTCGATTACCATTTTAGACCATTCGGTTATCATTTAAACCATTCGGTTATCATTTTAGACCATTCGGTTATCATTTTAGAGCATTCGATTACCATTTTAGAACATTCGGTTATCATTTTAGACCATTCGGTTACCATTTTAGACCATTCGGTTATCATTTTAGACTATTTGGTTACCATTTTAGACCATTCGTTTACAATTTTAGAGCATTCCGTTACCATTTTAGAGCATTCGGTTATCATTTTAAAGCATTCAGTTATCATTTTAGACCATTCGGTTACCATTTTAGAACATTCGGTTACCATTTTAGATCATTCGGTTACCATTTTAGAGCATTCGGTTATCATTTTAGACCATTCGGTTACCATTTTAGCGCATTCCTTTATCATTTTAGACCATTCGGTTACCATTTTAGAGCATTCCTTTATCATTTTATACCATTCGGTTATCATCTGAGAGCATGCAGCTGCCATCATTGAGGGCTAAGAGTTGAGTTTAAATAAAGGTAGTTTAAGCTCTGTCACTTATACAGACAAGTGTAGCAGGTAGATATTTGTAGTCATACAAACACAGTGAGAGCTTAATTAAGCTCTGTCACTTATACCAAGACAAGTGTAGCAGGTAGATATTTGTAGTCATACAAACACAGTGAGAGCTTAATTAAGCTCTGTCACTTATACCAAGACAAGTGTAGCAGGTAGATATTTGTAGTCATACAAACACAGTGAGAGCTTAATTAAGCTCTGTCACTTATACCAAGACAAGTGTAGCAGGTAGATATTTGTAGTCATACAAACACAGTGAGAGCTTAATTAAGCTCTGTCACTTATACCAAGACACGTGTAGCAGGTAGATATTTGTAGTCATATAAACACAGTTAGAGCTTAATTAAGCTCTGTCACTTATACCAAGACAAGTGTAGCAGGTAGATATTTGTAGTCATACAAACACAGTGAGAGCTTAATTAAGATCTGTCACTTATACCAAGACAAGTGTAGCAGGTAGATATTTGTAGTCATACAAACACAGTGAGAGCTTAATTAAGCTCTGTCACTTATACAAAGACAAGTGTAGCAGGTAGATATTTGTAGTCATACAAACACAGTGAGAGCTTAATTAAGCTCTGTCACTTATACCAAGACAAGTGTAGCAGGTAGATATTTGTAGTCATATAAACACAGTTAGAGCTTAATTAAGCTCTGTCACTTATACCAAGACAAGTGTAGCAGGTAGATATTTGTAGTCATACAAACACAGTGAGAGCTTAATTAAGATCTGTCACTTATACAGACAAGTCTAGCAGGTAGATATTTGTAGTCATACAAACACAGTGAGAGCTTAATTAAGCTCTGTCACTTATACCAAGACAAGTGTAGCAGGTAGATATTTGTAGTCATACAAACACAGTGAGAGCTTAATTAGGCTCTGTCACTTATACCAAGACAAGTGTAGCAGGTAGATATTTGTAGTCATACTAACACAGTGAGAGCTTAATTAAGCTCTGTCACTTATACCAAGACAAGTGTAGCAGGTAGATATTTGTAGTCATACAAACACAGTGAGAGCTTAATTAAGCTCTGTCACTTATACCAAGACACGTGTAGCAGGTAGATATTTGTAGTCATATAAACACAGTTAGAGCTTAATTAAGCTCTGCCACTTATACCAAGACAAGTGTAGCAGGTAGATATTTGTAGTCATACAAACACAGTGAGAGCTTAATTAAGCTCTGTCACTTATACCAAGACAAGTGTAGCAGGTAGATATTTGTAGTCATATAAACACAGTTAGAGCTTAATTAAGCTCTGTCACTTATACCAAGACAAGTGTAGCAGGTAGATATTTGTAGTCATACAAACACAGTGAGAGCTTAATTAAGATCTGTCACTTATACCAAGACAAGTGTAGCAGGTAGATATTTGTAGTCATACAAACACAGTGAGAGCTTAATTAAGCTCTGTCACTTATACCAAGACAAGTGTAGCAGGTAGATATTTGTAGTCATACAAACACAGTGAGAGCTTAATTAAGCTCTGTCACTTATACCAAGACAAGTGTAGCAGGTAGATATTTGTAGTCATACAAATACAGAGATGCATAAATGTATGACCTTTAAATGGGGTTAATAAAGGATATTAACAGAATGGAAACGTTCATAGACCAGGACTCGGCGAGCGCAATCAGTGTCAAGTTTGATATAAAATCCGTTGATGCTCTCTACATTACTACTTTATTAACTTAAAATCTATTGCTACTATGACCACTACCACTTAATATCTATTGTTACTCTCTATACTGCCACTTTAGCTTAATATCTATTGTTACTCTTTATACTGCCATTTTAACGTAATATCTATTGTTACTCTTAATACTGCCACTATAACTTAATATCTATTGTTACTCTTTATACTGCCACTTTAACTTAATATCTATTGTTACTCTTTATACTGCCACTATAACTTAATATCTATTGTTACTCTTTATACTGCCACTTTAACTTAATATCTATTGTTACTCTTTATACTGCCACTATAACTTAATATCTATTGTTACTCTTTATACTGCCACTTTAACTTAATATATATTGTTACTCTTTATACTGCCACTATAACTTAATATCTATTGTTACTCTTTATACTGCCAATTTAACTTAATATCTATTGCTACTCTCTGCACTACTACTTTAACTTACGATCTACATGTTTTGCTAATATGAACTCTTCCACTTTAATTTTAAATTACATGCTATTCTGTTTACTGCCACGTCAACATAATTTTTACAACTTTCAAAGACATGGAAAATGCTTTTCAATACATAGAAATTACGACATAAAAAAATTTTTAACTATCCATTTCGTTTGAGTGCAAGTTATTTTATTCAGTTAAAAGTTTACAACATAAACAGAAAACAGCATGGCCTATTAGATATTGTACCTTGGTACTTCGAGTTACGAAATTAATCCGTTCCGGGGTGGCTTTCGTATCTTGGATTTTTCATATCTCGAACTACAATTTACATGTAAAATACTTAATATGTTCAAAGCTACACAGAAACAACACTAAAATTTGAAAATATCATGGACAACTTTAGAAAAACAAATTAGGATTCTTTAATCCTTAAAATTACAGATTATAAATCAAATAAATAATAAGAAAACAATGTACAATAACAGTAAAAAAATAAATGAAAAATAGTATGTATACAAATGTACTTTTCGAGTGAGGTGATGTGGCAAATCATCGGAGAAGGTGGTAGGCAGCGGCGTAGCGTGGATATGTGCCCCCCGGGGCAGAAACCAAATTTCCCGCCGCCCACCCCCCCCCGATATAAAATATGTTAACGCTATAAAGTATAATTAGAATTTAATAATAAGAACACTATATATTTTTTATGTTAAAAATAAAGGTTTCATTTCTTTAATGAAATTAAAGTTTTATGTTTTTCCTCATGGCTCAATATTTCATGTATCCATGTTTTCAGCCATGACATGCTCAATAGCCAAAATAGCAATAGATTAGACAATTTTGGTGTATTCGTAATTGATCGTCATTAATTTTTCATTAAAATAATTTTAGAGAAGCCTTTTTTAACACCTTGCATTACTTATGACAGTTTTAAGCAATGTTCGAATTCGTTATATTATTTTAGACAGGGTAACTTCGAGTCTAAATATCTGTATAAACTTCAATAAACCACCTAGTCTTGAATTCATTATATTTTTTTTCTATTCTCGGGGTTAAAATATTCCTTGCCTGACTATGTCATGTGGGATATTTTGAATACTTATATTGGAAGACAAAATTTCACAGTCCAGTAGATTAGCTTTGTGTACGAAAATCATGTAAAGTAATGGGGGTGAGACTGTAATCAGGCTTTAAAATAGGTAAATTTATAATATAAAAACAGGGTATTAGTAGGCCTGACAGGACGTAACACAACAGCGAACGTTTCGGCAAAGAGCCTTCCTCAAAGGACAAATAGTACACAAATGAAACGAATAACACGAAATAATAATTAAAAAAACACTCATCCCTACTGGACTGCTTGGATTTCACCGCAGCTAAGGGTTTTTTTATTAGTATTTCGTGTTATTCGTTTCATTTGTGTACTATTTGTCTGTTGAGGAAGCCTCTTTGCCGAAACGTTCGCTGTTGTGTTACGTCTTGTCAGGCCTACTAATACCCTGTTTTTATATTATAAATGTACGAAAATCATGTCTGCTTTCTAAATTCTATATAACTGCCAAAGACTCACCAGAATTTATACACTAATCTCATCTTATGAAGAAACCAAATTTCTTCTTAACTGTTATTTTACATAGCATGGATACATACATATTAGCTTCGATCACCAAAAATTCTCTCTCTTGTTCTTTGATTGGAAGGTTCGGTGAAAATGATGAGGTCTCCAAATAAAATTTTATCAAATGTCAAAGCATCCCTTAAGTATTTCATTCCATTAATTTCTCTGTGAGTAGCCACTGCTAAGAAATGTTTTTGTTGAGCACTATACCTTTTTAAAGAATTTCGGTCATTTTTTTAGATAAATTTGAAAATAAAAAGATTTCATTGTGACTAGCACAGTTTATGTGTCTGTTCGTGTGTTGAGCTTTTTGTCTGCATCTTTCAGTTCTATAGCTTACAAAGTAACCTGAAAATGGCTCCATGATATATTCAATATTTTGTATCCTGAAGTCTGAATGCCTTTCTTGTAGAAGCAATTACGTATGTCCAACAGTGTATGGACTTGGAAAAGAATGCGTAACAACGCGCAAGTGTACTAAAATAGTTTGAGAATTTGTTTCAGTTTGAGTATCATGTTAACAAATTAGGTTTAATTGTTTGAACGAGTTTGACATGAGATTTTATGTTTTTGCGCCTTTGTTGAACTCTTGTCTACTTTCCAGCCCTTAAGAACTATTAACACACTTTGGGCCTGTGCAGTCCATTATTTTAAGATCATCATTTATTCAAAATCATTTCAGAAATGTCGTAAGCAGATTCACTTTTGCTTGAATGAAATCTTTGAAAGATTTTACAGCGTCTATTTTACAATTTTCAATCTTTACATATCGCACTACTGGACTTGTTTGATCCTTATGTCAAATATATGAAGAGCTATCAAATACGATAAAACAATATTTGGTATCTTGTTATTGAAGAAAGATGATTTTTCGTGAACTGTATCTCCAAAAATTGCTATGAGCTCAGTTTGAATTTTAGTTGACAAGTTTTTTCCATTTTTTCCCCTATGTCCTCTGAGTGCTCGAACGTACTTTGCAAGCTAATGCATTAGTTCCAGAATATTGCTTTTATTTGCAACAGTATTGCCCTCTCTGTGACTTTAAAAATTCACATTCAATTTCGTCAGGTTTTAATCATGTCAAATATTCGAACAAGAACTTCTTGCCATTTTGTTTTCTCTTTTGCAACAGCTAATTGTCGGTCTTTATTAATAGTCTATTCTTTTTTATCCAACTTCTGATTCCTTTCAATTGCAAAAAACTTTGTTAATGTCGAGTACTTATTGAGTCCTTATCTTGGCTTTTCTTTTCTTTTATTAAAATGTATTATAACGTTTTAAAAATTAGCTAATTAACAACGAGGAATTTGCCGCCCCCCCCCCAAATTTTGTATTTATTTGTGGCAAGTTGTAATTTATCTTATCTTATCTGTTTACAGACGCTCCTTCTATGCATAAGATTATTGCGTCCTACGCTTATCTATGGTTTGTGTTTAGTCCTACATTTTTATTAGAGATTTAAATGTTGATAAAGTGTTGGTTTTCCTGGATTCTTCAGGCAACCCATTCCACGCCCGAATTCCGGACAGGAAAATGAAAATTTGTATGTGTTTGTTCTTGCATACGGAATAAGAAAGGTGTTTTTATCCTTATGTCTATCTGAGGGTTGTATTAAGTTATCTTTGTGTTGTATTTCTAAATTAGAATTAATTGCTTTATGTATGATTACTACTTTGCTTTTGGTTCTTCTATCCTCTAGTGTTTCAAGGTTTAATGATTTAACTAATGGTGTTATTCTTGTCAGTTTTGAATATTCTCCAGTAATGAATCTGGCAGCTATTTTTTGAATTTGTTCTAGTTTATCAATGTTTTCTTTGGTGGATGGGTCCCATACAGAAGATACATATTCTAGTACAGGTCTCACAAACGTGAGGTAGCACTAGATCAGAAATTGTTTCCATTATTTTTGTTAATGCCACAAAACAATATACATTAAAATTAAAATAAGCCATATAGATACGCCAACAATTTTTTTCCATTAGTTCACTTACGTTAAAATCAAACTTGAGTCAATTAGATTTACAAGCACATTATTATCATACTGTCAGACCCTATGTTTTCCATTAACATTAGTAACAGAAGACTTTAGATTTATAATGAAGTTTGAAGTTTGGCATTAGAAGCGCTCTCGTATTTTAATATAGTTCTTCATTTCGTTTAATTATTTTAAATCTTGGCTTTTCTTTTATTGTATTAAAGTGTATTTTCACGTTTTAACAATTAGCTAATTAACAACGAGGAATTTGCCGCCCCCCCCCCTTTTCCAAAAAAATTTACAACAGGGCTGGTTGTCAAATTTTAAGAATCAATGAATTTATCACCACATCAGTGTCACGTTCTCGTAGTAATTTAGCCTCTCAGAAGAATTTATATCCAATAAGGAGTTTGAAGTTTTGGCAGTTAAAAACGTTCACATGCATTTGGAGAGTTCCATTATTTCTTTGATTAATTTCTTATTTGGCTTTTTCTTTAATTTTGATTTAAAAACTCCTCTTTCTTTTAATATATTTATTTTAAGAAACGAATCTAGGAATTTGCTGCCACTGGCAAAGTGCCATCGGGGGTTTTTCACTCCTGCCTCCCTCGCTACGCCTCTGAGTCATATACTAACTACAACTTTTAATAACATTACGGTGCATCTAAGCTATATATATAATTTAAAGAAATGTTTGATTTAATCTATATAGAAGATTATTGCGTAAAAAACAATAAGACCGGGTAGAAGTGATGAATATAAACACACACATTCTGGCTGACGGCTGTAACAAGTATAGGACAATGTAGAATTACAGGTAAACACACACATTCTGGCTGATGGCTATAACAAGTATAGGACAATATAGAATTACAGAAACTTTGATTCTCACGGATACAAATTAGTCAACAATTTTAATTCTGTTTTACATTTTTTTCATTGAACTAAAATGTGTTTAAGTTCAACTATCAAATTAATATCATACTGCAGCTTTTAATGAACAGCTAATTCGAGTATAATTAAACTTATTTTGCTCGTAATTATTCTTTGAAAAATTAATTGACGTGAGTAAAACTAAAATTGCGTTATATGTACTAAAATTACATAAACGTGTATTGTTCACATTAATTTCTACCGTCATAAAAAATTTTTAAAAATACAGACTGGTTTGATGCAATTGGGAGGAGATTAAACATGTCACTGAAGTTAAAAGGAAAGCTCCTGTGGCCTTCAAGGAAGAGCCAACACTCGACAGGCTGCATAGATTAAAAACAGCCAAGTTGCATGCCCAAAAAGCTGCAGACAATGGCAATGCCAAAGCCATGTACGAAAATATTTAATGATGTCGTGCCTATACAAGAAGAGCTGAGCAAAGCATTTGCCTGCCTAACTTGTGGAAAAGCCCATTGGAATGATGGCATACCACCGGAAGCTCTAAAGAGTGGTAAGACAGTTTTACTCCAGCCTTTGTACGAGCTTCTGTCCCTCGACTGAGAACAGAGATACATCCCCCAGGACCTAAACGATGCAAATATAGTGACACTATATAAGAACAAGGGCGATAGAAGTGACTGCCATAACTATCGGGGCAATTCACTTCTTAGTATTGTAGGAAAGGCTTTTGCCCGTGTCATACTAACACTATTACAGAGTTTAACCTCCTGAGTTTAGCCTCTGGAGTTTATCCAGAATCTCAGTGTGGTTTCCAGGCTGGTCGGACTACCATAGACTCCATAAAAATGCAGAGAGTAGCAAATGACACTATACATTGCCTCTGTGGATCTTACGAAAGCCTTTGATTTAGTAAGTTGCAGCGGGCTAGTTCGAATCCTGGAAAAAAATGGCTGTCCCCACACTTACTCAGACAGTTCAGTGAAAATATTCAGGGCACAGTGCAGTTCGATGGAACTACATCAGAAGCCTTTCAAGTCAGCAGCGGAGTTAAACAAGGTTGTGTACTTGCACCAAAACTTCGAAATATTCTTCTCTGTACTGCTTCGATACGCATTCAAGGATAGAAATGATAGAATCTGGTTACACATCAGAGCTGATAGAGGACTTTTCAACACTGCTCGCCTGCGAGCCAAAACAAAAGCGACAGATGTCCTAATTCGTAAGCTACTTTTTGCGGAGGATGCGGCACTGATAGCACACACAGAAGCTGGTTTGCAACAACTCGTGTCAAGCTTTTCCAACGCCTGCAAATAATTCAGTCAGCAAATCAGCTTGAAAAAGACAAACATCATGGCACAAGACACACGTTCTCCTCCACCCATCAATACCGACAATGAAAACTTGGAGGTTGTGGACAGCTTCGCCTATTTGGGGTCCAAGGTCTCCAATACACTGTCCATCGAGGACGAAATAAACAGTAGAATTGGCCAGGCAGCTTAAAAAATGGCTAAACTAAATAAACGGGTTTGGCAAAACATCAAGCCAACGGAAGAAAACAAACTGTGTATATAGAGCCTGCTTCATCAGTACGCTGCTATACTGGAGCGAGACACGGACCACTTATCCATCAAATGAGCGGAAACTTAATAGCTTCCCCTTAAGGTGCCTGCGTCACATCCTTGGTATTAAATGGCAGGACAAAGTGGCAAATAGTGAGGTCCTGATTCTTGCAAAAGCATGTTCTCAGTGAAAGACGCCTGAGATGGCTAGTACATGTAAAAAGAATGAGCCCGCGTCGCATCCCCAAGGACCTCCTATAATCTATATGGAGAACTGGCATCGGGAAAGAGGAAGACATTACAGTGGGTAAAATATCAATCACTTGATTTTATCCGGAACAACGGAGAGAGTTGTCAACGGAGAGAGTTGTCAACGGAGAGAGTTGTCAACGGAGAGAGTTGTCAACGGAGAGAGTTGTCAACGGAGAGAGTTGTCAACGGAGAGAGTTGTCAACGGAGAGAGTTGTCAACGGAGAGAGTTGTCAACGGAGAGAGTTGTCAAGTTAAAAGTAATCAATTAATAATTTAAATGAGATATAAAACAGTCCTTCCTGGAAGAGTATACATCGTTGCCCTTAACCGCAGTGTTGGGTGAGTCGGTATTCACCTAAGTAACCCCACTACTAGGTGATCTGATATTCACTTATGTGACCGCACTGTTAGGTGATCTGATATTCACTTATGTGACCGAACTGTTAGGTGATCTGATATTCACTTATGTGATCCCACTGTTAGGTGATCTGATATTCACTTAAGTGATCCCACTATTAGGTGATCTGATATTCACTTATGTGATCCCACTACTAGGTGATCTGATATTCACTTATGTGATCCCACTACTAGGTGATCTGATATTCACTTATGTGACCGAACTGTTAGGTGATCTGATATTCACTTATGTGACCGCACTGTTAGGTGATCTGATATTCACTTATGTGACCGCACTGTTAGGTGATCTGATATTCACTTATGTGATCCCACTGTTAGGTGATCTGATATTCACTTATGTGACCGCACTGTTAGGTGATCTGATATTCACTTATGTGACCGCACTGTTAGGTGATCTGATATTCACTTATGTGATCCCACTGTTAGGTGATCTGATATTCACTTATGTGATCCCACTGTTAGGTGATCTGATATTCACTTATGTGACGCACTGTTAGGTGATCTGATATTCACTTATGTGACCGAACTGTTAGGTGATCTGATATTCACTTATGTGACCGAACTGTTAGGTGATCTGATATTCACTTATGTGACGCACTGTTAGGTCAACTAGTATTTCATTGGCTACAAATTAAAATGGCGTTCACTGTACACAAAATACACTAATAATAGCCAGTAGAATAATATATTGAAACATGAAGCAAACAAACAAAATGTATATAAAACAAAAATCTGGAATTGCATCAATTATTTTATTCTTTACTAATTAAAATTATCTAGCTAACATTGCCACGACTATGAAAACAACAGCAATAGAGCATTAAAATAATTCCTTAATATAATGAAATTTTCTCTAATCATTTGTCGAAATTACTTTCTTTTCCAGGAGAAATACATGCAATAAATTTTATTATTCCGAACCTCAAAAAATAGCAATGAAAGTCAAAGTTCATTTCAGGTTACTGAGAAGAAATTTGACCCAATTGTTAGGAAATTGATGTTTTACAATACTTGATCTAACTTTACAATACTTGATCTAACTTTACAATGTTTGATCTAACTTTACAATGTTTGATCTAACTTTACAATGTTTGATCTAACTTTAAAATGTTTGATCATAGTTAATTGGAATTTAATTTTCAATTTTAGAACGACAAACGATGCCTAAACAATGCTATGAATAACATAGTGCAGAATTTGTGGTTCATAAATGAAACCCGTTTTTAACATTATTTTTGTTATCGGTTGATGAAGAAATGTAACCGAAACGTATTGTTAACTGTTCTCTCATATATTTGAAGTATAAATTCGCATCTTTCGAATTTAATTGTTTTTATCTTATCTTATCTATACAGACGCTCCTTCTATGCAGAAGATACTTGCGTCCACAGACCATGACAGATGATCTGTTGGCAAATGATGCAGCAATCACAGGCCACGGCTTTGTGGGTTCCACGCATTACCCAGCCGCCTAACTACATGTAGTACATTCGGAGCGGGGTGACTCAGGGACGCCCTAGGCCCCGGGAACAAACCCTTGCCTTCACACGGATTCGAACCCGTGACCATCGGTACGACGTTTTTAATGCCACCCGAAACATATCTCTTTCATATACGGGAGAAAGGTGTAAAAAACATTTACATTTTAATATATAAATGATGAACACAAAAACTAAAAGCTACACCAGATGACTATAGAAAACTCTACACTAGTTTATAGTATATACTATACTATATACCAGGTGACTTAATGTGATTTAAAACAAACAAGCGATTGACATGGCGATGTCGAAACCTGCTGACCTCAGCATTAACGGCGGTGGGGAGCGTTGACGTCCTTAGCGTAGGGGCTGCCCTTCTGAATAGTGTCCACTCCCGGTTTGGTGATGGTCTCCTGCAACTCTGGCACGGGGGCGCTGCCCTCATTGGTGGACCTCTTGCCGACGTATCCACTAGTAGAGAAGATAAGTTATTGTGAGAACGATTGTGATAGTCTAGTGTTCAAGTAGATAAGTTTCGGTGAGAATGATTGTGATAGTCTAGTGTTCAAGTAGATAAGTTATTGTGAGAACGATTGTGATAGTCTAGTGTTCAAGAAGATAAGTCATTGTGAGAACGATTGTGATAGTCTAGTGTTCAAGAAGATAAGTCATTGTGAGAACGATTGTGATAGTCTAGTGTTCAAGAAGATAAGTTTTGTGAGAACTATTGTGATAGTCAAGTGTTCAAGAAGATAAGTTATTGTGAGAACGATTGTGATAGTCTAGTGTTCAAGAAGATAAGTTATTGTGAGAACGATTGTGATAGTCTAGTGTTCAAGAAGATAAGTCATTGTGAGAACGATTGTGATAGTCTAGTGTTCAAGAAGATAAGTCATTGTGAGAACGATTGTGATAGTCTAGTGTTCAAGAAGATAAGTCATTGTGAGAACGATTGTGATAGTCTAGTGTTCAAGAAGATAAGTCATTGTGAGAACGATTGTGATAGTCTAGTGTTCAAGAAGATAAGTCATTGTGAGAACGATTGTGATAGTCTAGTGTTCAAGAAGATAAGTTTTGTGAGAACTATTGTGATAGTCAAGTGTTCAAGAAGATAAGTTATTGTGAGAACGATTGTGATAGTCTAGTGTTCAAGAAGATAAGTCATTGTGAGAACGATTGTGATAGTCTAGTGTTCAAGAAGATAAGTCATTGTGAGAACGATTGTGATAGTCTAGTGTTCAAGAAGATAAGTCATTGTGAGAACGATTGTGATAGTCTAGTGTTCAAGAAGATAAGTTTTGTGAGAACTATTGTGATAGTCAAGTGTTCAAGAAGATAAGTTATTGTGAGAACGATTGTGATAGTCTAGTGTTCAAGAAGATAAGTCATTGTGAGAACGATTGTGATAGTCTAGTGTTCAAGAAGATAAGTTTTGTGAGAACTATTGTGATAGTCAAGTGTTCAAGAAGATAAGTTATTGTCAGAACGATTGTGATAGTCTAGTGTTCAAGAAGATAAGTTATTGTGAGAACGATTGTGGTAGTCTAGTGTTCAAGAAGATACGTTATTGTGAGATGATTGTGATAGTCTATTGTTCAAGAAGATACGTTATTGTGAGAATGATTGTGATAGTCTAGTGTTCAAGAAGATAAGTTATTGTCAGAACGATTGTGGTAGTCTAGTGTTCAAGAAGATACGTTATTGTGAGAATGATTGTGATAGTCTAGTGTTCAAGAAGATAGGTTATTGTGAGAATGATTGTGATAGTCTAGTGTTCAAGAAGATAGGTTATTGTGAGAATGATTGTGATAGTCTAGTGTTCAAGAAGATAAGTTATTGTCAGAACGATTGTGGTAGTCTAGTGTTCAAGAAGATACGTTATTGTGAGAATGATTGTGATAGTCTAGTGTTCAAGAAGATAGGTTATTGTGAGAATGATTGTGATAGTCTAGTGTTCAAGAAGATAAGTTATTGTCAGAACGATTGTGGTAGTCTAGTGTTCAAGAAGATACGTTATTGTGAGAATGATTGTGATAGTCTAGTGTTCAAGAAGATAGGTTATTGTGAGAATGATTGTGATAGTCTAGTGTTCAAGAAGATAGGTTATTGTGAGAATGATTGTGATAGTCTAGTGTTCAAGAAGATACGTTATTGTGAGAATGATTGTGATAGTCTAGTGTTCAAGAAGATAGGTTATTGTGAGAATGATTGTGATAGTCTAGTGTTCAAGAAGATAAGTTAAGGTGAGAACAATTTGGTCAATTGGGGGGGGGGTACTTAGAAGACAATTGAAATTTGTTTTTGAAGACTTTAGAAAGGAGTTGGTTTTATTAAACCGAACAAAAAGAACTTAGCGTGAAAATTTTGAAATTGTTCAGTGAATTCTGGTTTCTAAAGTTAAGTAATGAATCCAAGCACTCACGCGCAGTAGCCGCAGCACAAGGTGCTACCATAAGTAGGACACACAGAGGACTTTGTGTACTTGACACAATCCACGGACTTGTCACCGTACTCACAACCTGGTGGACAATAACATGTGAGAGGTCAAAGGTTACACACGTGGTGTTTATAGTCTGTTCTAGTTACCATACTGATTTTTTGTAATAATAATACAATCTTTGACTTGTACATAATTTGTAGTTACATCTATCATTGCTATCTTTGACTTAACTGTACATAATTTGTAGTTGACATGTATCATTGCTATCTTTGACTTAATTGTACATAATTTGTAG
>CALYLW010000647.1:339869-449869 GCA_944989445.1 Ampullaceana balthica | reverse complement strand
ATGGATGGATGGATGGATGGATGGATGGATGGATGGATGGATGGATGGATGGATCGATGGATGGATGGATGGATGGATGGGTGAATGTATAGATGGATGGATGGATCTGAGACCTACTGTCTACATTCTGTGTCTCGGGGGTGCTAGCTGTCACACATTGCCCCTTGCTGCATCTCTAAAAAGAAACATTGTGTGAGAAAACATTTGGTGAGATATGAATTTCGTTTCTTTATCTGCAGTGTTGACTTACAAATAGTTATGTCATACTTATGTTGGTTAAATATCATATTGACAGCAATGTTGTTTTACACATCATCGAGTCATTCTAAGGTCATTTAAAAATTATATTATTTACATGTTAGCAATTGAATCAATGTCATATCAAGATATTAAAGGCGTCCTTCAGCTGACCAGTATATCAAGATATTAAAGGCGTCCTTCAGCTGACCAGTATATCAAGATATTAAAGGCGTCCTTCAGCTGACCAGTATATCAAGATATTAAAGGCGTCCTTCAGTTGACCAGTATATCAAGATATTAAAGGCATCCTTCAGCTGACCAGTATATCAAGATATTAAAGGCGTCCTTCAGCTGACCAGTATATCAAGATATTAAAGGCGTCCTTCAGCTGACCAGTATATCAAGATATTAAAGGCGTCCTTCAGCTGACCAGTATATCAAGATATTAAAGGCGTCCTTCAGCTGGCCAGTATTTAACCATGGCTCTAACACTAACTCTAAACCTCACCTTTCGTGTGTCACAGATCATACCATCAGAGGTGTATACAGCTGTGCATGTCATCGTGTTAGGGACTCTGCAGTAGATCTGGGAGCAGACGGCGTTTCCACGAGGGGGGATATTGTTGTAGGTAGCTGGGAGACTCTGGGACAAATAGGGAAACAATCAATTTGATCAATTTATTAATTTGATCAATTTAATCAAATTAATCAATTTAATCAAGTTAATCAAGTTAATCAAATTAATCAAGTTGATCAATTTATTCATTTGATCAATTTAAGCAAGTTAATCAAATTAGTCACGTCAATTAATTTAATATAATTAATTTAAGCAATTTAATCAACTTAGTCAAGATGATCAATTTAATAAGTTGATTAATTTATTTAAATAAATCAACTTAATCAAGTTCATTAATTTCATCAATAATTGCATCGAATATGTCAAGGAAGTGAAGGAATAGTTTAAGATAATTTACTCCATGCATGTCCTGTTACCTTGCACATGTAGGACCTGGTGTCATTGAGGGCTCGCTGGCAGATGACGTCAGGTTTAAGGATGTTACCTGTGTAGCTGCTCACTGAGAAGGTCGGCTTGGTGGACTGTGAGTTGGAGGTCAGTAGACAGTTGACACTGGGGAGATGGATAACAAGACAGCAGTAGATTATAGCCGGCTAGATTGCATCGAAAAATGTATAGCACACAGAAATCTTTCAAATAATTTTCAGATACAAGAATATTTCTTCATTCCATTGTTTTAAGACATTTTTGTTTAATTTCCCTCTCTTAGTGTCCAGATTATTCAAGTTTCATTTGTTATATAAAATTATTTTGTTACTGCATGTTAGTGGCTCAAATAATGCAGTTGTATTTCTTACTGTAAAAAAGTTGAAGTAATGCAGTAACTTACGGTAAGAGTTTGAAGTAATGCAGTAACTTACGTTAAGAGTTTAAAGTAATGCAAAGTAACTTACGGTAAGAGTTTGAAGTAATGCAGTAACTTACGGCAAGAGTTTGAAGTAATGCAGTAACTTACGGCAAGAGTTTGAAGTAATGCAGTAACTTACGGCAAGAGTTTGAAGTAATGCAGTAACTTATGGCAAGAGTTTGAAGTAATGCAGTAACTTACGGCAAGAGTTTGAAGTAATGCAGTAACTTACGGTAAGAGTCTGAGGTAATCCTTGATGCTGGTGGCAGAGCAAGTGGAGTAAGTCCATCTGTTGACGTCACTCGGGGAGTTTAGGGAAGCCATGACGTTACTGTAGGCCGCCCCGTCACTGTTGGCGCCAAGACTTTGGAAATGGAAAGTAAGGGAAACTCAAGACAATGTGTTATTTGGTGAGGCTGTAGGTATGTTTAGGTGAGGCTTTAGGTGTGTTTTGTGAGATTGTAGGTGTGTGTTGGTAAGGCTGTAGGTGTGTGTTGGTGAGGCTGTATATGTATTTTGTTGAGGCAGTAAGTGTATTTTGTTAGGCTGTAGGTGTGTTTTGTTGAGGCTGTAGGTTTGTTTTGTTGAGGCTGTAGGTGTATTTTGTGAGGCTGTATGTATCTTTTGTTGAGGTTGTAGGTGTGTCTTGGTGAGGCTGTATGTGTATTTTGTGAGGCTGTAGGTGTGTTTTGTGAGGCTATACATGTGTTTTGTCTAGGCTGTAGGTGTGTTTTGTTGAGGCTGTAGGTTTGTTTTGTTGAGGCTTTAAGTTCGTTTTGTTGAGGTTGTAGGTTTGTTTTTTTTAAAGCTGTAGGTGTATTTTGTTGAGGCTGTATGTATGTTTTGTTGAGGCTGCAGGTTTGTTTTTGTGAGGCTGTAAGTGTATTTTGTTGAGGCTGTAGGTGTGTTTTGTTGAGGCTGTAGGTGTGCCTTGTTGAGGCTGTAGGTTTGTTTTGTTGAGGCTGTAGGTTTATTTTGTTGAGGCTGTAGGTCTGTTTTTTTAGGGTTTAGGTTTGTTTTGTTGAGGCTGTAGGTTCGTTTTGTTGAGGATGTAGGTTTGTTTTGTTGAGGCTGTAGGTTTGTTTTGTTGAGGCTTTAGGTTTTTTTGTTGAGGCTTTAAGTTTGTTTTGTTTAAGCTGTATGTTCATTTTGTTGAGCCTGTAGGTTTGTTTTGTTGAGGCTGTAGGTGTGCTTTGTTGAGGCTGTAGGTTTGTTTTGTTGAGGCTGTAGGTTTGTTTTGTTGAGGCTGTATGTTTGTTTTGTTGAGGCAGTAGGTTTGTTTTGTTGAGGCTTTAAGTTTGTTTTGTTGAGGCTGTAGGTTCGTTTTGTTGAGGCTGTAGGTGTATTTTGTTGAGGCAGTACGTTTGTTTTGTTGAAGCTGTAGGTCTATTTTGTTGAGGCTGTATGTATGTTTTTGAGGCTGGAGGTTGTTTTTTTTTGGCTGCAGGTTTATTTTGTTGAGGCTTTAGGTGTGTTTATTGAGGCTGTAGGTGTGTTTTGTTAAGGTTGTGGGGGTTTTTTTTGTTAAGGCTTTAGGTGTGTTTTGTTGAGGCTGTAGGTGTGCCTTGTTGAGGCTGTAGGTTTGTTTTGTTGAGGCTGTAGGTTTTTTTTTGAGGCTCTATGTTTGTTTTGTTGAGGCTGTAGGTTTGTTTTGTTGAGGCTGTAGGTGTGTGTTTGTGAGGCTGTAGGTTTGTTAAATTGAGGCTGTGGGTGTGTTTTATTGAGGCTGTACGTGTATTTTTTGTGGCAGTAGGTTTTTTTTGTTGAGGCTGTAGGTTTGTTTTGTTGAGGCTGTAGGTGTTTGTTGGTGAGGCTGTAGGTTTGTTAAGTTGAGGCTGTAGGTGTGTGTTGGTGAGGCTGTAGGTTTGTTAAGTTGAGGCTGTAGGTATGTGTTGTTGAGGCTGTAGGTGTGTTTTGTTGAGGCTTTGGGTTTGTTTTGTTGAGGCTGTAGGTTTGTTTTGTTGAGGCTGTAGGTTTTTTTTGTTGAGGCTGTAGGTGTGTGTTGGTGTGGCTGTAGGTTTTTTAAGTTTAGGCTGTAGGTGTGTTTTGTTGAGGCTGTAGGTGTGTTTTGTTGAGGCTTTGGGTTTGTTTTGTTGAGGCTGTAGGTTTGTTTTGTTGAGGCTGTAGGTGTATTTTGTGAGGCTGTATGTATCTTTTGTTGAGGCTGTAGGTGTGTCTTGGTGAGGCTGTATGTGTATTTTGTGAGGCTGTAGGTGTGTTTTGTGAGGCTATACATGTGTTTTGTCTAGGCTGTAGGTGTGTTTTGTTGAGGCTGTAGGTTTGTTTTGTTGAGGCTTTAAGTTTGTTTTGTTGAGGCTGTAGGTTCGTTTTGTTGAGGTTGTAGGTTGTTTTTTTTAAAGCTGTAGGTGTATTTTGTTGAGGCTGTATGTATGTTTTGTTGAGGCTGCAGGTTTGTTTTGATGAGGCTGTAAGTGTATTTTGTTGAGGCTGTAGGTGTGTTTTGTTGAGGCTGTTGGTGTGCCTTGTTGAGGCTGTAGGTTTGTTTTGTTGAGGCTGTAGGCTTATTTTGTTGAGGCTGTAGGTCTGTTTTTTTAGGGTTTAGGTTTGTTTTGTTGAGGCTGTAGGTTCGTTTTGTTGAGGCTGTAGGTTTGTTTTGTTGAGGCTGTAGGTTTGTTTTGTTGAGGCTTTAGGTTTTTTTGTTGAGGCTTTAAGTTTGTTTTGTTTAAGCTGTATGTTCATTTTGTTGAGCCTGTATGTTTGTTTTGTTAAGGTTGTACGTGTGCTTTGTTGAGGCTGTAGGTTTGTTTTGTTGAGGCTGTAGGTTTGTTTTGTTGAGGCTGTAGGTTTGTTTTGTTGAGGCAGTAGGTTTGTTTTGTTGAGGCTTTAAGTTTGTTTTGTTGAGGCTGTAGGTTCGTTTTGTTGAGGCTGTAGGTGTATTTTGTTGAGGCAGTACGTTTGTTTTGTTGAAGCTGTAGGTCTATTTTGTTGAGGCTGTATGTATGTTTTATGAGGCTGGAGGTTGTTTTTTTTTAGGCTGCAGGTTTGTTTTGTTGAGGCTTTAGGTGTGTTTATTGAGGCTGTAGGTGTGTTTTGTTAAGGCTGTAGGGTTTTTTTTGTTGAGGCTTTAGGTGTGTTTTGTTGAGGTTGTAGGTGTGCCTTGTTGAGGCTGTAGGTTTGTTTTGTTGAGGCTGTAGGTTTTTTTTGAGGCTCTATGTTTGTTTTGTTGAGGCTGTATGTTTGTTTTGTTGAGGCTGTAGGTGTGTGTTTGTGAGGCTGTAGGTTTGTTAAGTTGAGGCTGTGGGTGTGTTTTATTGAGGCTGTACGTGTATTTTTTGTGGCAGTAGGTTTTTTTTGTTGAGGCTGTAGGTTTGTTTTGTTGAGGCTGTAGGTGTTTGTTGGTGAGGCTGTAAGTTTGTTAAGTTGAGGCTGTAGGTGTGTGTTGGTAAGGCTGTAGGTTTGTTAAGTTAAGGCTGTAGGTATGTGTTGTTGAGGCTGTAGGTGTGTTTTGTTGAGGCTTTGGGTTTGTTTTGTTGAGGCTGTAGGTTTGTTTTGTTGAGGCTGTAGGTTTTTTTTGTTGAGGCTGTAGGTGTGTGTTGGTGTGGCTGTAGGTTTTTTATTTTAGGCTGTAGGTGTGTTTTGTTGAGGCTGTAGGTGTGTTTTGTTGAGGCTTTGGGTTTTTTTTGTTGAGGCTGTAGGTTTGTTTTAATGAGGCTGTAGGTTTGTTTTGTTGAGGCTTTAAGTTTGTTTTGTTGAGGCTGTAGGTTCATTTTGTTGAGGCTGTAGGTTTGTTTTGTTGAGGCTGTAGGTTTGTTTTGTTGAGGCTGTAGGTTTGTTTTGTTGAGGTAGTAGGTTTGTTTTGTTGAGGCTTTAAGTTTGTTTTGTTGAGGCTGTAGGTTCGTTTTGTTGAGGTTGTAGGTTTGTTTTTTTGAAGCTGTAGGTGTATTTTGTTGAGGCTGTATGTATGTTTTGTTGAGGCTGCAGGTTTGTTTTGGTGAGGCTGTAAGTGTATTTTGTTGAGGCTGTAGGTGTGTTTTGTTGAGGCTGTAGGTTTGTTTTGGTGAGGCTGTAAGTGTATTTTGTTGAGGCTGTAGGTGTGTTTTTTTAAGGCTGTAGGTTTGTATTGTTGAGGCTGTAGGTGTGTTTTGTTGAGGCTGTAGGTTTCTTTTGTTGAGGTTGTAGGTTTGTTTTGTTGAGGCTGTATGTGTGTGTTGGTGAGGCAGTACGTGTATTTTGTTGAGGCTGTAGATTTGTTTTGTTGAGGCTGTAGGTTTCTTTTGCTGAGGCTGGAGATGTGTTTTTGAGGCTGTAGGTGTATTTTGTTGAGGCTGTAGGTATGTTTTGTTTAGGCTGTAGGTTTGTTTTGTTGAGGCTGTAGGTGTGTGTTGGTGAGGCTGTAGTTTTGTTTTGTTGAGGCTGTAGGTCTATTTTGTTGAGGCTGTAGGTTTGTTTTGTTGAGGCTCTAGGTTTGTTTTGTTGAGACTGTAGGTGTATTTTGTTAAGGCTGTAGGATTGTTTTATTGAGGATGTAGTTTTGTTTTGTTGAGGCTGTAGGTCTTTGTTGTTGAAGCTGTACGTTTGTTTTGTTGAAGCTGTTGGTGTATTTTGTTGAGGCTGGAGGTGTACTTTGTTGAGGCTGTAGTATGTTTTTTTAGGCTGTAGGTTTGTTTTGTTGAGGCTGTAGGTGTATTTTGTTGAGGCTGTAGGATTTTTTTATTGAGGCTGCAGGTTTGTTTTGGTGAGGCTGTAGGTCTTTTTTGTTGAAGCTGTACGTTTGTTTTGTTGGAGCTGTTGGTGTATTTTGTTGAGGCTGTATGTATTTTTTGTTGAGGCTGGAGGTTTTTTGTTGAGGCTGCACGTTTGTTTTGTTGAGGCTGTAGGTGTGTGTTGGTGAGGCTATAGGTTTGTTTTGTTGAAGCTGTAGGTGTATTTTATTGAGGCTGTAGGTGTATTTTATTGAGGCTGTAGGTTTGTTTTGTTGAGGCTGTAGGTTTCTTTGGTGAGGCCGTAAGTGTATTTTGTTGAGGCTGTAGGTTTGTTTTGTTGAGGCTGTAGGTTTGTTTTGTTGAGGCTGTAGGTGTGTTTTGTTGAGGCTGTAGGTATGTTTTTTTAAAGCTGTAGGTGTATTTTGTTGAGGCTGTATGTATGTTTTGTTGAGGCTGCAGGTTTGTTTTGGTGAGGCTGTAAGTGTATTTTGTTTAGGCTGTAGGTGTGTTTTGTTGAGGCTGTAGGTTTATTTTGTTGAGGCTGTAGGTGTGTTTTTTTAGGGTTTAGGTTTGTTTTGTTGAGGCTGTAGGTTAGTTTTGTTGAGGCTGTAGGTTTGTTTTGTTGAGGCTGTAGGTTTGTTTTGTTGAGGCTTTAGGTTTTTTTGTTGAGGCTTTAAGTTTGTTTTGTTTAAGCTGTATGTTCATTTTGTTGAGCCTGTAGGTTTGTTTTGTTAAGGTTGTAGGTGTGCTTTGTTGAGGCTGTAGGTTTGTTTTGTTGAGGCTGTAGGTTTGTTTTGTTGAGGCTGTAGGTTTGTTTTGTTGAGGCAGTAGGTTTGTTTTGTTGAGGCTTTAAGTTTGTTTTGTTGAGGCTGTAGGTTCGTTTTGTTGAGGCTGTAGGTGTATTTTGTTGAGGCAGTACATTTGTTTTGTTGAAGCTGTAGGTCTATTTTGTTGAGGCTGTATGTATGTTTTTTGAGGCTGGATGTTGTTTTTTTTTAGGCTGCAGGTTTGTTTTGTTGAGGCTTTAGGTGTGTTTATTGAGGCTGTAGGTGTGTTTTGTTAAGGCTGTGGGGGTTTTTTGTTGAGGCTTTAGGTGTGTTTTGTTGAGGTTGTAGGTGTGCCTTGTTGAGGCTGTAGGTTTGTTTTGTTGAGGCTGTAGGTTTTTTTTGAGGCTCTAGGTTTGTTTTGTTGAGGCTGTAGGTTTGTTTTGTTGAGGCTGTAGGTGTGTGTTTGTGAGGCTGTAGGTTTGTTAAGTTGAGGCTGTGGGTGTGTTTTATTGAGGCTGTACGTGTATTTTTTGTGGCAGTAGGTTTTTTTTGTTGAGGCTGTAGGTTTGTTTTGTTGAGGCTGTAGGTGTTTGTTGGTGAGGCTGTAGGTTTGTTAAGTTGAGGCTGTAGGTGTGTGTTGATGAGGCTGTAGGTTTGTTAAGTTGAGGCTGTAGGTATGTGTTGTTGAGGCTGTAGGTGTGTTTTGTTGAGGCTTTGGGTTTGTTTTGTTGAGGCTGTAGGTTTGTTTTGTTGAGGCTGTAGTTTTTTTTTGAGGCTGTAGGTGTGTGTTGGTGTGGCTATAGGTTTTTTAATTTTAGGCTCTAGGTGTGTTTTGTTGAGGCTGTAGGTGTGTTTTGTTGAGGCTTTGGGTTTGTTTTGTTGAGGCTGTAGGTTTGTTTTGTTTAGGCTGTAGGTTTGTTTTGTTGAGGCTTTAAGTTTGTTTTGTTGAGGCTGTAGGTTCATTTTGTTAAGGCTGTAGGGTTGTTTTGTTGAGAGTTTAGGTTCTTTTTGTTGAGGCTGTAGGTTTGTTTTGTTGAGGCTGTAGGTTTGTTTTGTTGAGGCAGTAGGTTTGTTTTGTTGAGGCTTTAAGTTTGTTTTTTGAGGCTGTAGGTTCGTTTTGTTGAGGTTGTAGGTTTGTTTTTTTTGAAGCTGTAGGGGTATTTTGTTGAGGCTGTATGTATGTTTTGTTGAGGCTGCAGGTTTGTTTTGGTGAGGCTGTAAGTGTATTTTGTTGAGGCTGTAGGTGTGTTTTGTTGAGGCTGTAGGTTTGTTTTGGTGAGGCTGTAAGTGTATTTTGTTGAGGCTGTAGGTGTGTTTTTTTAAGGCTGTAGGTTTGTATTGTTGAGGCTGTAGGTGTGATTTGTTGAGGCTGTAGGTTTCTTTTGTTGAGGTTGTAGGTTTGTTTTGTTGAGGCTGTATGTGTGTGTTGGTGAGGCAGTACGTGTATTTTGTTGAGGCTGTAGGTTTGTTTTGTTGAGGCTGTAGGTTTCTTTTGCTAAGGCTGGAGATGTGTTTTTTGAGGCTGTAGGTGTATTTTGTTGAGGCTGTAGGTATGTTTTGTTTAGGCTGTAGGTTTGTTTTGTTGAGGCTGTAGGTGTGTGTTGGTGAGGCTGTAGTTTTGTTTTGTTGAGGCTGTAGGTCTATTTTGTTGTTGATGCTGTAGGTTTGTTTTGTTGAGGCTGTAGGTTTGTTTTGTTGAGACTGTAGGTGTATTTTGTTGAGGCTGTAGGATTGTTTTGTTGAGGATGTAGTTTTGTTTTGTTGAGGCTGTAGTTTTTTTTTGAGGCTGTAGGTGTGTGTTGGTGTGGCTATAGGTTTTTTAAGTTTAGGCTCTAGGTGTGTTTTGTTGAGGCTGTAGGTGTGTTTTGTTGAGGCTTTGGGTTTGTTTTGTTGAGGCTGTAGGTTTGTTTTGTTTAGGCTGTAGGTTTGTTTTGTTGAGGCTTTAAGTTTGTTTTGTTGAGGCTGTAGGTTCATTTTGTTAAGGCTGTAGGGTTGTTTTGTTGAGAGTTTAGGTTCTTTTTGTTGAGGCTGTAGGTTTGTTTTGTTGAGGCTGTAGGTTTGTTTTGTTGAGGCAGTAGGTTTGTTTTGTTGAGGCTTTAAGTTTGTTTTTTGAGGCTGTAGGTTCGTTTTGCTGAGGTTGTAGGTTTGTTTTTTTGAAGCTGTAGGTGTATTTTGTTGAGGCTGTATGTATGTTTTGTTGAGGCTGCAGGTTGTTTTGGTGAGGCTGTAAGTGTATTTTGTTGAGGCTGTAGGTGTGTTTTGTTGAGGCTGTAGGTTTGTTTTGGTGACGCTGTAAGTGTATTTTGTTGAGGCTGTAGGTGTGTTTTTTTAAGGCTGTAGGTTTGTATTGTTGAGGCTGTAGGTGTGATTTGTTGAGGCTGTAGGTTTCTTTTGTTGAGGTTGTAGGTTTGTTTTGTTGAGGCTGTATGTGTGTGTTGGTGAGGCAGTACGTGTATTTTGTTGAGGCTGTAGGTTTGTTTTGTTGAGGCTGTAGGTTTCTTTTGCTGAGGCTGGAGATGTGTTTTTTGAGGCTGTAGGTGTATTCTGTTGAGGCTGTAGGTATGTTTTGTTTAGGCTGTAGGTTTGTTTTGTTGAGGCTGTAGGTGTGTGTTGGTGAGGCTGTAGTTTTGTTTTGTTGAGGCTGTAGGTCTATTTTGTTGAGGCTGTAGGTTTGTTTTGTTGAGGCTGTAGGTTTGTTTTGTTGAGACTGTAGGTGTATTTTGTTGAGGCTGTAGGATTGTTTTGTTGAGGATGTAGTTTTGTTTTGTTGAGGCTGTAGTTTTTTTTTGAGGCTGTAGGTGTGTGTTGGTGTGGCTATAGGTTTTTTAAGTTTAGGCTCTAGGTGTGTTTTGTTGAGGCTGTAGGTGTGTTTTGTTGAGGCTTTGGGTTTGTTTTGTTGAGGCTGTAGGTTTGTTTTGTTTAGGCTGTAGGTTTGTTTTGTTGAGGCTTTAAGTTTGTTTTGTTGAGGCTGTAGGTTCATTTTGTTAAGGCTGTAGGGTTGTTTTGTTGAGAGTTTAGGTTCTTTTTGTTGAGGCTGTAGGTTTGTTTTGTTGAGGCTGTAGGTTTGTTTTGTTGAGGCAGTAGGTTTGTTTTGTTGAGGCTTTAAGTTTGTTTTTTGAGGCTGTAGGTTCGTTTTGTTGAGGTTGTAGGTTTGTTTTTTTGAAGCTGTAGGTGTATTTTGTTGAGGCTGTATGTATGTTTTGTTGAGGCTGCAGGTTTGTTTTGGTGAGGCTGTAAGTGTATTTTGTTGAGGCTGTAGGGGTGTTTTGTTGAGGCTGTAGGTTTGTTTTGGTGAGGCTGTAAGTGTATTTTGTTGAGGCTGTAGGTGTGTTTTTTTAAGGCTGTAGGTTTGTATTGTTGAGGCTGTAGGTGTGATTTGTTGAGGCTGTAGGTTTCTTTTGTTGAGGTTGTAGGTTTGTTTTGTTGAGGCTGTATGTGTGTGTTGGTGAGGCAGTACGTGTATTTTGTTGAGGCTGTAGGTTTGTTTTGTTGAGGCTGTAGGTTTCTTTTGCTGAGGCTGGAGATGTGTTTTTTGAGGCTGTAGGTGTATTTTGTTGAGGCTGTAGGTATGTTTTGTTTAGGCTGTAGGTTTGTTTTGTTGAGGCTGTAGGTGTGTGTTGGTGAGGCTGTAGTTTTGTTTTGTTGAGGCTGTAGGTCTATTTTGTTGAGGCTGTAGGTTTGTTTTGTTGAGGCTGTAGGTTTGTTTTGTTGAGACTGTAGGTGTATTTTGTTGAGGCTGTAGGATTGTTTTGTTGAGGATGTAGTTTTGTTTTGTTGAGGCTGTAGGTCTTTGTTGTTGAAGCTGTACGTTTGTTTTGTTGAAGATGTTGGTGTATTTTGTTGAGGCTGGAGGTGTGTTTTGTTGAGGCTGTAGTATGTTTTTTTAGGCTGTAGGTTTGTTTTGTTGAGGCTGTAGGTGTATTTTGTTGAGGCTGTAGGAGTTTTTTATTGAGGCTGCAGGTTTGTTTTGGTGAGGCTGTAGGTCTTTTTTGTTGAAGCTGTACGTTTGTTTTGTTGGAGCTGTTGGTGTATTTTGTTGAGGCTGTATGTATTTTTTGTTTAGGCTGGAGGTTTTTTGTTGAGGCTGCACGTTTGTTTTGTTGAGGCTGTAGGTGTGTGTTGGTGAGGCTATAGGTTTGTTTTGTTGAGGCTGTAGGTGTATTTTATTGAGGCTGTAGGTTTGTTTTGTTGAGGCTGTAGGTTTCTTTGGTGAGGCCGTAAGTGTATTTTGTTGAGGCTGTAGGTGTGTTTTGTTGAGGCTGTAGGTTTGTTTTGTTGAGGCTGTAGGTGTGTTTTGTTGAGGCTGTAGGTGTGTTTTGTTGAGGCTGTAGGTGTGTTTTGTTGATGCTGTAGGTGTGTTTTGTTGAGGATGTAGGTCTATTTTGTTGAGGATGTATGTTTCTTTTGTTGAGGTTGAAGGTTTGTTTTGTTGAGGCTGTAGGTTTGTTTTGTTGAGGCTGTAGGTTTGTTTTGTTGAGGCTGTAGGTGTATTTTGTTGAGGCAGTACGTGTTATTTGTTGAGGCTGAAGGTTTGTTTTGTTGAGGATGGAGGTGTGTGTTGGTGAGGCTGTGGGTTTGTTGAAGTTGAGGATGTAGGTGTATTTTGTTGAGGCTGCAGGTTTGTTTTGTTGAGGCTTTAGGTTTGTTTTGTTGAGGCCTTAGTTGTTTTTTAGGCTTTACGTGTATTTTGTGAGGCTGTAGGTTTGTTTTGTTGCGGCTGTACGTGTATTTTGTGAGCCTATAGTTTTGTTTTGTTGAGGCTGTACGTGAGTGTTGGTGAGGCTGTAGGTGTGGATTAGTGGGACAGAAGATGTGCACCAGTGGCGAGTTTCAGCGAGGTTGACACTGCATGTCACAAATGAAGGATTCCTGTTTAGTCTAAGAGAAAGAAGGCTAAGACAAAACATAGCGAGAAGTGAATTGAAGTGAATTGTGGGAGGTAAGGCTAAGACTTACATGAAACCAATACTATGGGCTGTTGACGCCACGTCTCTGTATGTGGGCTGGAACTCGATGACGGCCAGGGAGCGTGTTCCGTTACAGACGGAAGCAAAGTTTGTGTAAGCTGGGGATGACGTCAGAGTCAAACATAAACATGGACATTACAATCTTAATAATAGTGTCAAACGATGTCTGCATCATTGACATTTTTGTAGCCATACAAGGTGTGATATCTTGACAATAGATGGCTCATTGGGTCAAACAGCTAGATAAAGTTGTTTGCCAGACATTGTGTTAGCCGAGTCAAATAGTTAGATAAGGCTGTTTGCTAGACATTGTTTTGATTAAGTTATAGTATGTTAGACTCAAACAACAACTCACATGCTTCAAGAAGACCTGAGGCGCCATACAGGTTGAATCTGTGGATGTTTTATAAAAACATCAATGTCATATTTAGTAACAGGAAAACTGCTCTGCGTATTTTGTTCTACTTGTATGTGTGTTACAAATGCATCATGATTGTGTACTTTTCGTGCTACTCTGAACCTAATTAAACATAGTAACATTTGTTCTAATAGAGTAGGAGTAGGGGCCCCTGACTGTCAAATTTTGGAGAACAATTAGCCTTGATTGGGTGACATCCCCTGTTTTGAATGAGGGGAGGTAACTCATGACTTACTCAGTGTACAGAATGGCTAACTCATGACTTACCCAGTGAATTGAATGGCAAACGCATGACTTACCCAGTGAATTGAATGGCAAAGTCATAACTTACCCAGTGTACAGAATGGCAAAGTCATAACCCACTGTGTTATAGGAGTTCTGCTGGGTCAGCCAGTTCTGAAACTGGACAATGGAGGAAGCGCTGTCCACTATGTAGTATGTCCCTGGCATGAACGAGGTGATGACGTTGGTCGTCTGTGTGATCAGAAGTTAGAGATAATTACACAATAGACTAACTCCTTATCAACTGATGTACACAATAGACTAACACCTTATCAACTGATGTACACAATAGACTAACACCTTATCAACTGGTGTACACAATAGACGAACTCCTTATCAACTGATGTACACAATAGACTAACACCTTATCAACTGGTGTACACAATAGACTAACACCTTATCAACAACTCTGATGTACACAATATACTTTGTACACTGTTGTATGTTATATGAAGTTTGCTGTACATTGTTGTATATTTTATAAAGATTGCTGTACATTGTTGTATGTTGTATAAAATTTGTTGTACATTGTTGAATGTTGTTTGAATTTTGTTCTACATTGTTGAAATGTTGAATAACGTTTGCTGGACATTGTTGTATGTTGTATAAAGTTTGCTGGACATTGTTGTATGTTGTATAAAGTTTGCTGGACATTGTTGTATGTTGTATAAAGTTTGCTGGACATTGTTGTATGTTGTATGAAGCCTGCTAACTAATTCTTCACCAGAATGTCCAGCTTCCTGAGCTTGATTCCAACAGTGACGCCGGCCATGTTTGATAGGCTGCTGTCCACCTGTGGAGATAGAGCAGGTAGTTTCAAAAGCAACACTCACCTGATATAACAGGTAGTTTCATTAGCTACAATCACCTGATATAACTAGTAGTTTCATTAGCTACACTCACCTGATATAACAGCTAGTTTCATTAGCTACATTCACCTGATAGAGCAGGTAGTTTCATTAGCTACACTCACCTGATATAACTGGTAGTTTCATTAGCTACACTGACCTGATATAACTAGTAGTTTCATTAGCTACATCACCTGATATAACAGGTAGTTTCATTAGCTACACTCACCTGATATAACAGGTAGTTTCATTAGCTACACTCACCTGATATAACAGGTAGTTGACATCAAGTCTAATGTTTTGTAGGGCTCTTTGATACTTGACATTGTAGGAGTCAGTGGTCGTGTCCAGTCTCACCTGGCTAAACAAGTAAAATAACGAAAGCATCAATACCTGGGGTTATGGTTAGGATTACTTATCAGCCATGTATAGACATAAACACAATTATCTAGGACAACGTTAAATTCTCACAAAAAACAATGTGTACAAAGTGGCAAGGTTATTCTTATAAAAAGGAACTCTCTCACCGTTTTACAACAAATTTTCGTTTGATTATTCCTTCGATTTTTCTACACACGTTGTTTTGAACATTTTTTTCTATGATTAATATTTTGCCATCTATCAGTCTTTGATAATAATTTGCCATGTATCAGACTTAGATAATATTTTATCATGCATTAGCTGTCATGTATCAGTCTTTGATCATATTTTGTCATGTATCAGACTTTGATAATATTTTGTCATGTATCAGTTGTCATGTATCAGTTGTCATGTATCAGTTGTCCTGTATCAGCTGTCATTGTATCAGTTGTCATGTATCAGTTGTCATGTATCAGCTGTCATGTATCAGTTGTCATGTATCACTTGTCATGTATCACTTGTCATGTATCAGTTGTCATGTATCATTTGTCATGTATCAGTTGTCATGTATCAGTTGTCATGTATCAGACTTTGAAAATCCTCCCTCATTCATAGAAATAACATCTGGCATTTTCAAATAAAACGTAATCACAAGATAGTTTAAAACAAGGCCATTGTCACAAACACTTTAAAACAAGTGCACTGTCACAAATACTTACTTTCAAAACACAAGAGCACTGTCACAAATACTTACTTTCAAAACACAAAGGAACTGTCACAACTACTTACTTCAATACAAGGGCACTGTCTGCGACTACGTAAATTTCCAATTCATGTGATTGGCCTGTCAAGAACATAGGGATCTTTTGTTATTAGATGGCCAAGATATAAGGATCTCTTTGTTATTAGATGGCCAAGATATAAGTATCTCTTTGTTATTAGATGTTGTTGTTGTTGTTGTTTTTTAAATAATGTTATTAATACAGCGTTTATTTATAGTTAATTGAGAAAATGTTTATATATATTAGCTTGATGCAATGATAACTGTTATAGTTTGCTTTGTTCTAACGCCCATAATTAAACGCTATATAATTAACATACTTATTCTTAATGAAATAATTTTAAAACTATTTTAATCTCTACTCTTTGTGAAGACGGTCATTACATTTTCAAACTATTAGCTTTTAATCTCTACTCTTTGTGAAGACGGTCATTTCATTTTCAAACTATTAGCTTTTAATCTCTACTCTTTGTGAAGACGGTCATTTCATTTTCAAACTATTAGCTTTTAATCTCTACTCTTTGTGAAGACGGTCATTTCATTTTAAAACTATTAGCTTTTAATCTCTACTCTTTGTGAAGACGGTCATTTCATTTTAAAACTATTAGCTTTTAATCTCTACTCTTTGTGAAGACGGTCATTTCATTTTCAAACTATTAGCTTTTAATCTCTACTCTTTGTGAAGACGGTCATTTCATTTTCAAACTATTAGCTTTTAATCTCTACTCTTTGTGAAGACGGTCATTTCATTTTCAAACTATTAGCTTTTAATCTCTACTCTTTGTGAAGACGGTCATTTCATTTTAAAACTATTAGCTTTTAATCTCTACTCTTTGTGAAGACGGTCATTACATTTTCAAACTATTAGCTTTTAATCTCTACTCTTTGTGAAGACGGTCATTTCATTTTCAAACTATTAGCTTTTAATCTCTACTCTTTGTGAAGACGGTCATTTCATTTTAAAACTATTAGCTTTTAATCTCTACTCTTTGTGAAGACGGTCATTACATTTTCAAACTATTAGCTTTTAATCTCTACTCTTTGTGAAGACGGTCATTTCATTTTCAAACTATTAGCTTTTAATCTCTACTCTTTGTGAAGACGGTCATTTCATTTTCAAACTATTAGCTTTTAATCTCTACTCTTTGTGAAGACGGTCATTTCATTTTCAAACTATTAGCTTTTAATCTCTACTCTTTGTGAAGACGGTCATTTCATTTTCAAACTATTAGCTTTTAATCTCTACTCTTTGTGAAGACGGTCATTTCATTTTAAAACTATTAGCTTTTAATCTCTACTCTTTGTGAAGACGGTCATTTCATTTTAAAACTATTAGCTTTTAATCTCTACTCTTTGTGAAGACGGTCATTTCATTTTCAAACTATTAGCTTTTAATCTCTACTCTTTGTGAAGACGGTCATTTCATTTTAAAACTATTAGCTTTTAATCTCTACTCTTTGTGAAGACGGTCATTTCATTTTAAAACTATTAGCTTTTAATCTCTACTCTTTGTGAAGACGGTCATTTCATTTTCAAACTATTAGCTTTTAATCTCTACTCTTTGTGAAGACGGTCATTTCATTTTAAAACTATTAGCTTTTAATCTCTACTCTTTGTGAAGACGGTCATTTCATTTTAAAACTATTAGCTTTTAATCTCTACTCTTTGTGAAGACGGTCATTTCATTTTCAAACTATTAGCTTTTAATCTCTACTCTTTGTGAAGACGGTCATTTCATTTTAAAACTATTAGCTTTTAATCTCTACTCTTTGTGAAGACGGTCATTTCATTTTAAAACTATTAGCTTTTAATCTCTACTCTTTGTGAAGACGGTCATTTCATTTTCAAACTATTAGCTTTTAATCTCTACTCTTTGTGAAGACGGTCATTTCATTTTAAAACTATTAGCTTTTAATCTCTACTCTTTGTGAAGACGGTCATTTCATTTTCAAACTATTAGCTTTTAATCTCTACTCTTTGTGAAGACGGTCATTTCATTTTAAAACTATTAGCTTTTAATCTCTACTCTTTGTGAAGACGGTCATTTCATTTTAAAACTATTAGCTTTTAATCTCTACTCTTTGTGAAGACGGTCATTACATTTTAAAACTATTAGCTTTTAATCTCTACTCTTTGTGAAGACGGTCATTTCATTTTAAAACTATTAGCTTTTAATCTCTACTCTTTGTGAAGACGGTCATTACATTTTAAAACTATTAGCTTTTAATCTCTACTCTTTGTGAAGACGGTCATTACATTTTAAAACTATTAGCTTTTAATCTCTACTCTTTGTGAAGACGGTCATTTCATTTTAAAACTATTAGCTTTTAATCTCTACTCTTTGTGAAGACGGTCATTACATTTTAAAACTATTAGCTTTTAATCTCTACTCTTTGTGAAGACGGTCATTTCATTTTCAAACTATTAGCTTTTAATCTCTACTCTTTGTGAAGACGGTCATTACATTTTAAAACTATTAGCTTTTAATCTCTACTCTTTGTGAAGACGGTCATTTCATTTTAAAACTATTAGCTTTTAATCTCTACTCTTTGTGAAGACGGTGCTCATTATATTAAACAATTTTAAAACTTTTTTTCCAATGATCAAATTCAGCTGAAATTTAGCAGGCAGACTGTAGTCGTTTTTTTTTACTATAAATCCTTTATATATGAGACGTAAGTAAAATTTTGGATTTTTTGGATTGTCGTGCGATTCGTATTATAACGTACACATTTGTAGTCATGTCTTGAGTTGAAAGGATTTATAGTCAAAAACTTTGTTCTTTTACGATTGTTTTTATTTACTGTAAGAGATACAGTGATTGGTACTACACCTATTAATGCATTGTGTATATGTCAAACAATTTCCTATAAAGAAACTGAAAATGGAACATACTTTGAAATTTTTGTTTCTTATGTTTTTCACGTAATCTTTTGGTTTTAAAACAATTTCTTACTTTGTTGAATTTTTTCTTTAAATTATCTTACTTTGTTGTTTCTGTCTTTAAATTGTCTTTCTTTATTTATTCAGTCTTTTAATCGACTGTCTTTCTTTATTAAATCTTTGTATTTCCTGTTTTTGTTTAATCAGTCTTTAAAATGTCTTTTTTTTTGTTTATTCAGTCGTTAAATTGTCTTTTTTTTGTTGATTTAATCTTTATTTATTTTTTAACTTTAGGCTGACCTTGACATTGAGTGAAGTGCAAAAGTGCAATTCCTAGAAGCACAAAGATGGTGTTCATTCTTACTGTGAAACTTAACTGAAATACGAGGTGCTGTTGTAAGATGAGCTGTTATAAGGTGAGCTGTTGTGAGGTAAGCTGCTGTAAGGTGAGCTGTTAATCTGAAACACAGTTACAAATTTAAGTAATGATTTTACCCGCAGTATATTAATTACCCGCAGTATATTAATTACCCACAGATTATAATTACCCGCAGTATATTAATTACCCGCAGTATATTAATTACCCGCAGTATATTAATTACCCGCAGTATATTAATTACCCGCAGTATATTAATTACACTAGAGATACCTCCTTACCGACCCATGACATTTTTTTCCGTCAACAAATATAAAAATTTAAGCTGGAAATTTCAATGAATTAACAGTCAAAAAATAGTGCAATCCGCACCAAGAAGGACCACAAAGTCAACCACGAAAGTCAACCACAAAGGTACCACAAAGGTAACCACAAAGGTAACCACAAAGGTAACCACAAAGGTAACCACAAAGGTAACCACAAAGGTTACCACAAAGAAGCAAACCAATGTGGCTGCCAAGTGTTAACATCTCGCTGACCCAAAACATGCCTTCATGTGAGACACAATTTAACATCTTCCACTCCGCACTCATGATATACTACAGATTTCTTAAACCGCAAGTTGGTATAAATTATGTAAATATTATGTTTCACTTGAGAAGAAAATGCTTCATTTTATTTGGAAAAAACATTGCGTCTATGACAGAGTCCCTGTTGACTTCTTACTGGCAGACGTGGGTTCAAATCTAAATATGTTCTATGATCATAAAATACTTAATCACGATTAATTCGTATCTGACTTATTAACTATATTAGCGTCTTACAATGTTTTTTCTAAACTAAAAAAATTATCCTTTTAAAAAAAAACAATTTAATTTTACAATGAAACTCCAAAAACTTGACATTAAATAGACTATGACGCTGGTTTTAAATTATTTCTTTGGCACTAGTTTTCTATACTCACCTAGGTCGGCTCTGAACTCGAGTGCTGCAGATGAAAATCTCCGCCAGTTTTATAGTAAGTTTTTGGGAAAGTTCTGGCTAAAACCAGTTTTATTTAGATCCATGTTTGTGTGTGTCTGTTAATGGACTTTTCAATTACTTTTTAATTTTATTTTAAATCAGACATTGTCCATGACATTCTTAAGAAATTTTAAACAAAGTATCGTATCCGAACCCGGTAGTTCCTTCTGATTGGCTGAGAACTCAAGGTAACATCCGGGTCTCAGGGCTGACATCTTTTCATTTCATACATTTTTACAAATTGCAAGCGCATCAGTTTTTAGTGTTAGGTATACCCCCCAATCAATTATTACTACCCCCCCCCACACACACACACATACAAAGCCCTCACCACCCACACAAGCGCACCCCTACGCGTTTAATTTATAAACGTTGATAAACCGAGCAGACTATGTTTCCATGACAATTTGCTAATATGGCTGATATTTTCTCCATTTTCGCAGTATTTTCTCCTGTTTTCCAATTTCTTTTTTAAAAAATAAATAAACAAGTTGTGCTATTCGATACCAACTTTTATAAATTCTGTAGCGGCCGCAGACTTATGACATTTTAGTAAGAGAATTGATCTATGTCATAGTCATCAGAGTGTGGGACTATGTCATTGTCATCAGAGTGTGGGACTATGATATTGTCATCATAGTATATAACTATGTCATTGTCATCAGAGTATAGAACTATGTCATAGTCATCAGAGTATAGAACTATGTCATTGTCATCAGAGTATAGAACTATGTCATTGTCATCAGAGTATAGAACTATGTCATAGTCATCAGAGTATAGAACTATGTCATAGTCATCAGAGTATAGAACTATGTCATTGTCATCAGAGTATAGAACTATGTCATTGTCATCAGAGTATAGAACTATGTCATTGTCATCAGAGTATAGAACTATGTCATTGTCATCAGAGTATAGAACTATGAAATTTTCATCAGCTTATAGGACCATGGCATTGTCAGCAAAGTATAGGACTATAGAATTTGACTGAGCGCTTAGGACTTTTCTCAGCGGGAACACAGCGTAACAAAGTATTTGTAATAACTGTTTGGTTTAGTTTGGTTTGGTGTACACTTTTGTACCAGGCAGTGTAACACTGAGAACTATCTGTAATCCAGGATATTACTTCTACACTTTATTATCATAGCCATGGATAGTCCTTATCTTTATTATCATGATGCAGAATATTATTTCTCTTCTTTATCCAATTCATTACTCCTCTGTACTATCATGGTACAAGATAGTACTTCCCTTTATTACCATGATACAAGATAATACTTCCCTTTATGTTTATGATTCCGGATAGCTGTCCTGCTTCCAGTCCAATGAGACCATGGCATCACATTACACCTCCACACCAAGGGAGGTAGTCCACACCAAGGGAGGTAGTCCACACCAAGGGAGGTAATTCACACCAAGGGAGTTAGTTCACACCAAGGGAGGTAATTCACGCCAAGTGAAGTAGTTCATCACCGAAATATGACAACATGGTGGTGTGGGTGGGAAATGGGGCTCCTTGGTGGTGTTTTGTCTTGTTGAAATAAGGGGGGGGGCGTAGTGGTTTAAATAAGGGGACGTAGTGGTTTAAATAAGGGGACGTAGTGGTTTGAATTAGGTGTAAGAACTTTGTAAGCATTATAAATTAGTTCTTGTGGGAGCGGGAGGGGGGGGGGAGTATTAGAGTATAATTCATGCTGTTGTCAAGTGACAGATTTCTCAGGGACAGATGTTTTAGTGACAGATGTTTTATTGACAGATGTTTTATTGACAGATGTTTTATTGACAGATTTGTTAATGACAGATGTGTTCGGTTTCATTTAAATTTGATATTAGAAAATTGAGTTGAAAAATAGGTCCACGATAAACAAAATTCACCGTTGACCTACATCTAAGGAAAGAAGGTCATAGGGCACATAAAAGCGTGGGGCCCTCATCACAACTCGTTATCATGTACAAGACTGTGAAACATAAATGCAAATTTATATGAATATTAATAAACATTACAAGTTTCACAACTTTGATCATATACATGCTACTATCATATTAATTAGAAAAAAGTATCTATATGCAAAAGAGTAGTTGCAAAAAGAAATGAGTTGTGATGGGCGCCCCACGCTTTTATGTGCAGTCGATAGAATCACGGATTGAAAATTTTTATTTTCCTCTTTTTAGTGCACTTTCTATATGTAAATAAAAGAGTGTCGTTTTAAAAAAAAATTAAATTTTATTTAGGGTTTTTTTTTAAAATTTAACCACGTTTTATTAACTCGCTTTCGTTCCTGTGGATTTCTTTGTCTGTCCACAATTTTTCAAATCTGCCAACGTAACATTAAACCACTTCATGTGGTCCTAGAGATCTCAAAATGTTACCACAGATAGATCTTGGATTACAATACATTGTTTCAAAATTTCAGATCGATCGAATGTACCGTTATTAAATTATTGAACTTTTTAGTTTATCTATATTATATAAGCATCTGTACCGTCTGCTTTTGTTGACATCCATGAGTTCACCCCGTGACCACATCACCGTGTTTTTAAAATGTTGGGCGGGCGCTTATGAGGTGTTTGGTATAAAAAAAATTGAGGTAAAAGAATATTTTTAAAACCACGTTTTTGTAAGTGGGCTAAAAAGAATAAAATAAATAAAGGTAAAAAAAAGATTTTTAAAAACCACGTTTTTATAAGTGTACTAAAAAGAAGAAAATAATTTAAAACTAATAAGTTCAAGTACTTTCATATAATATGACTAAAAACGTGGGGCGGGTGTTTGGTATAAAAATTAAAGATTTATAATTAAGACGCCAAAAAAGATATCTATAAGTGAGAGAATGAGTGAACTGCATATGTAAAACCTCATAAGCGCCCGCCCAACATTTTAAGTCATATTATATGAAAGTACTTGAACTTATTAGTTTTAAATTATTTTCTTCTTTTTAGGAAACTTACAAAAACGTGGTTTTTAAAAATATTTTTTGTACCTCTATTTATTTTACACATCAAGTGGCAGGATAAAATTACTAATGTAGAGGTACTCAGGATGATCCAGATGTTGAGTTTGCACTCAATACTGAGTGAGAGGCGCCTGCGGTGGTTGGGTCATGTTCACAGGATGGGCTCGAAGCGAATTCCAAGAGCCCTGCTTTATGGTGAGCTGGCTACTGGCTTGAGGATAAAAGGTCACCCTTACCAGCGCTACAATGACGTCTGCAAAACAGACATGTCTCTGGCGCGATTTAACCATGAAACGAGGAAGAGCATTGCTGTGGAGCGCAGTCTCTCTCGGTGCAAAGTGTGTAAAGGGCATTCAAGTTGCGGAAGTCACCCTCACAGCTATGAGTGAAGTGATTGCAGTCTCACCCCCTTTATGTACGTTACATGTTAGCTGTCAAACGTATATTTTACATGTTAGCTTTTTTAGCCTATAAGTCACACGTTGCTGTTAAACTTATCTTTTATATGGTAGATTTTAAATATATGGCTATACCATATCAGACGTTCAATATTTCATAAAGCTATATGACATATGAATTTTTATGGGGCTATCAGTAGTAAAATGACATGCTTTTATGGGGCTATCACATGTTAGATAAGAATGACATGTGACTTTCTATGGGGCTATCAACATGTTAGATGAGAATGACATGTGACTTTCTATGGGGATATCAACATGTTAGATGAGAATGACATGTGACTTTCTATGGGGCTATCAACATGTTAGATGAGAATGACATGTGACTTTCTATGGGGCTATCAACATGTAAGATGAGAATGACATGTGACTTTCTATGGGGATATCAACATGTATATGAGAATGACATGTGACTTTCTATGGGGCTATCAACATGTAAGATGAGAATGACATGTGCCTTTCTATGGGGCTATCAACATGTAAGATGAGAATGACATGTGACTTTCTATGGGGATATCAACATGTTAGATGAGAATGACATGTGACTTTCTATGGGGATATCAACATGTAAGATGAGAATGACATGTGACTTTCTATGGGGATATCAACATGTAAGATGAGAATGACATGTGACTTTCTATGGGGCTATCAACATGTAAGATGAGAATGACATGTGACTTTCTATGGGGCTATCAACATGTAAGATGAGAATGACATGTGACTTTCTATGGGGCTATCAACATGTTAGATGAGAATGACATGTGACTTTCTATGGGGATATCAACATGTTAGATGAGAATGACATGTGACTTTCTATGGGGATATCAACATGTTAGATGAGAATGACATGTGACTTTCTATGGGGATATCAACATGTAAGATGAGAATGACATGTGACTTTCTATGGGGCTATCAACATGTAAGATGAGAATGACATGTGACTTTCTATGGGGCTATCAACATGTTAGATGAGAATGACATGTGACTTTCTATGGGGATATCAACATGTAAGATGAGAATGACATGTGACTTTCTATGGGGATATCAACATGTAAGATGAGAATGACATGTGACTTTCTATGGGGATATCAACATGTTAGATGAGAATGACATGTGACTTTCTATGGGGCTATCAACATGTAAGATGAGAATGACATGTGACTTTCTATGGGGATATCAACATGTAAGATGAGAATGACATGTGACTTTCTATGGGGATATCAACATGTTAGATGAGAATGACATGTGACTTTCTATGGGGATATCAACATGTTAGATGAGAATGACATGTGACTTTCTATGGGGCTATCAACATGTAAGATGAGAATGACATGTGACTTTCTATGGGGCTATCAACATGTTAGATGAGAATGACATGTGACTTTCTATGGGGCTATCAACATGTAAGATGAGAATGACATGTGACTTTCTATGGGGATATCAACATGTTAGATGAGAATGACATGTGACTTTCTATGGGGCTATCAACATGTTAGATGAGAATGACATGTGACTTTCTATGGGGCTATCAACATGTAGATGAGAATGACATGTGACTTTCTATGGGGATATCAACATGTTAGATGAGAATGACATGTGACTTTCTATGGGGCTATCAACATGTAAGATGAGAATGACATGTGACTTTCTATGGGGATATCAACATGTAAGATGAGAATGACATGTGACTTTCTATGGGGATATCAACATGTTAGATGAGAATGACATGTGACTTTCTATGGGGCTATCAACATGTAAGATGAGAATGACATGTGACTTTCTATGGGGCTATCAACATGTAAGATGAGAATGACATGTGACTTTCTATGGGGCTATCAACATGTTAGATGAGAATGACATGTGACTTTCTATGGGGATATCAACATGTTAGATGAGAATGACATGTGACTTTCTATGGGGATATCAACATGTTAGATGAGAATGACATGTGACTTTCTATGGGGCTATCAACATGTTAGATGAGAATGACATGTGACTTTCTATGGGGCTATCAACATGTAAGATGAGAATGACATGTGACTTTCTATGGGGATATCAACATGTTAGATGAGAATGACATGTGACTTTCTATGGGGATATCAACATGTTAGATGAGAATGACATGTGACTTTCTATGGGGCTATCAACATGTAAGATGAGAATGACATGTGACTTTCTATGGGGATATCAACATGTAAGATGAGAATGACATGTGACTTTCTATGGGGATATCAACATGTTAGATGAGAATGACATGTGACTTTCTATGGGGATATCAACATGTAAGATGAGAATGACATGTGACTTTCTATGGGGCTATCAACATGTAAGATGAGAATGACATGTGACTTTCTATGGGGCTATCAACATGTAAGATGAGAATGACATGTGACTTTCTATGGGGTATCAACATGTAGATGAGAATGACATGTGACTTTCTATGGGGTATCAACATGTTAGATGAGAATGACATGTGACTTTCTATGGGGCTATCAACATGTTAGATGAGAATGACATGTGACTTTCTATGGGGCTATCAACATGTAGATGAGAATGACATGTGACTTTCTATGGGGTATCAACATGTTAGATGAGAATGACATGTGACTTTCTATGGGGCTATCAACATGTTAGATGAGAATGACATGTGACTTTCTATGGGGCTATCAACATGTTAGATGAGAATGACATGTGACTTTCTATGGGGATATCAACATGTTAGATGAGAATGACATGTGACTTTCTATGGGGATATCAACATGTTAGATGAGAATGACATGTGACTTTCTATGGGGATATCAACATGTTAGATGAGAATGACATGTGACTTTCTATGGGGATATCAACATGTTAGATGAGAATGACATGTGACTTTCTATGGGGATATCAACATGTTAGATGAGAATGACATGTGACTTTCTATGGGGATATCAACATGTTAGATGAGAATGACATGTGACTTTCTATGGGGATATCAACATGTTAGATGAGAATGACATGTGACTTTCTATGGGGATATCAACATGTAGATGAGAATGACATGTGACTTTCTATGGGGTATCAACATGTTAGATGAGAATGACATGTGACTTTCTATGGGGATATCAACATGTTAGATGAGAATGACATGTGACTTTCTATGGGGATATCAACATGTTAGATGAGAATGACATGTGACTTTCTATGGGGATATCAACATGTTAGATGAGAATGACATGTGACTTTCTATGGGGATATCAACATGTTAGATGAGAATGACATGTGACTTTCTATGGGGCTATCAACATGTTAGATGAGAATGACATGTGACTTTCTATGGGGCTATCAACATGTAAGATGAGAATGACATGTGACTTTCTATGGGGCTATCAACATGTTAGATGAGAATGACATGTGACTTTCTATGGGGATATCAACATGTTAGATGAGAATGACATGTGACTTTCTATGGGGATATCAACATGTTAGATGAGAATGACATGTGACTTTCTATGGGGATATCAACATGTTAGATGAGAATGACATGTGACTTTCTATGGGGCTATCAACATGTAGATGAGAATGACATGTGACTTTCTATGGGGCTATCAACATGTTAGATGAGAATGACATGTGACTTTCTATGGGGATATCAACATGTTAGATGAGAATGACATGTGACTTTCTATGGGGATATCAACATGTTAGATGAGAATGACATGTGACTTTCTATGGGGATATCAACATGTTAGATGAGAATGACATGTGACTTTCTATGGGGCTATCAACATGTTAGATGAGAATGACATGTGACTTTCTATGGGGATATCAACATGTTAGATGAGAATGACATGTGACTTTCTATGGGGATATCAACATGTTAGATGAGAATGACATGTGACTTTCTATGGGGATATCAACATGTTAGATGAGAATGACATGTGACTTTCTATGGGGTATCAACATGTAAGATGAGAATGACATGTGACTTTCTATGGGGATATCAACATGTTAGATGAGAATGACATGTGACTTTCTATGGGGCTATCAACATGTAAGATGAGAATGACATGTGACTTTCTATGGGGATATCAACATGTTAGATGAGAATGACATGTGACTTTCTATGGGGATATCAACATGTTAGATGAGAATGACATGTGACTTTCTATGGGGCTATTGACATGTAAGATGAGAATGACATGTGACTTTCTATGGGGCTATCAACATGTAAGATGAGAATGACATGTGACTTTCTATATGGCTATTGTTAGGGGTATGAGAATCACTGTGGGTGAATGCGTGTCAGGGGTATGAGAATCACTGTGGGTCAATGCGTGTTGACTGGAGTGATCACGAGTTCACGGGAATTATGTTATAGTGAACTCTGATCACGTGACTGTGTGACCAGAGGACAGGCGAGAGGTCAGAGAGACCAGTTGGGACAGTCGAGGCCAGTTGGGTCAGACAGTCAGCAGGCAGAGAGACTGGAGCGTCGCCTAAAGCTGTCGGGTGAGACCAAGGGGCGCTTGCATGAAGATTGTGTGGACTGAGGTGTGAAGTGGACGAATCGTTATCTTGTACTTGAGATAGACAAGACAGTCTGGGAGACTGCAGAGTTTATGACTATTGAGCCAGTATTGATAAAGTTATATGTGCTGGGTTCTACGGAGAAAGCCCAGGTTGCTGTACAGCGGAATAAACATTAATAATAAAAATAACCCCCTTTCCAGTCCATGACGGACTATGGGGCAAGTGAAGTAGCGTTCACAAGTTTTTATTTAGCCACCACTAACGAGCAAGTGATTATGTGGCTAGCACAATGCCTCGGGGGCCTTGTCAGCACCGAGAATAGAACCCGTGACTCTCTTCTGCCTCGGTTGGAATAAACACTGGGAACATTTGTCGTGTTCTGTGTACTGAGTGCTAAATATATTGTGTCGTGTTCTGTGTACTGAGTGCAAGCGGAGAGCAAGGCAATCCTATAACTATGAGACTTCACAGCTATCAACATGTTAGATGAGAATGGCTATAGCTTCACCCCACTCCAAACAATTCTCAATGCGCCTGGTCCAGTAATTGTATCATGTTGCCCTTGCACGCGGTACATCCCGGATTCGCTTCCGTCTCATATTCCAGGTCTATTCGCTCCACTGCGCGCTGTCAATTGACCGACTTTAATACAGTTAAAATACACATCGATCTTTTGTTCACTTTATGTGCGTCTGCCTTCAAAAACACATATTAATAATTGTAAGAAACATCCTCTATAGCCTACTGTGAGGAGGCGGGGGAGTCATTCATACAAATATGCATAGCATTCTTAAATATCTTTGCCTATGAAGGGTTGGTGATTTTGTGGAGGCAAGGGATGGGGCTGGAACGGGTATTTCCCAGATTCCCCAGATTTCCCAAAATTTCCTAAGCTGTTTAAACATAAAACATCCAGGAAGTTGTATAATGGGGGCTCGTCTAGAACATGATAATAGGTGCTTCTCTACATTGTCGAGTAATAGGCGGAACGACCTAGCGACTAGTTTATGTATCTCTTTTTTTTCTTGCTTATAGACCGGGGTGAATTTTTTCCAAATATAAATTATAATATTTCCAAATTTTACTTAGTACTATAAACATATGTCACTTTTCAAAGTATACTACTACATGTGAATGATAACAAATGGAAAACAATATCAGCTTTTGTGTAACATATAGAAAACAATATCAACTGATGTGTTATAGAGTTAATGAATACTTTGATAAGGTTCATTTAAAATAGAAAGACCGTATGGTTGTGTCTGTTGATGGAGCTCCAGCTATTTTGGGTCGCGCACCTGGTTTTTTTCGGCTTTTGCAAGAGAGAGGAATCCCATAATTGAAGTTAACCACCGTGTTATCCATCGTCAAGCTCTGATAAAAGATATGCACTGCAAATGTGACTATTTCGTGATTTATGTAAAGATGTTGAGGCTGACTATAAAGACCTACTTTGTCACGCCTTGGAAGGGCCAGGGCCGCTAGGCCTGTAACCGTTATAATCAGCATATTCGACTGTAAAATTTTATTATTGTATCAAATTATTCTCCCTGAAATATGAATTGTCCGTGTCGTTTTGACTTAAAATATCTACGCACAATCCCTTTTCAGATTCATTTTAGTAGGGATGTACCGGATTTCGTCTCCGGCTCCGGCAAATCAGGAATCCGACAATTTTTTTAAAAATCCGGTTCCGGCTGAATTTCACTTCATAAATTCGGCTGGCTGGTAGAGCCATAATATATATATATATATATATATATATATATATATATATATATATATATATATATATATATATATATATATAAATATACACACACGCATATATATATATATACATAAATAAAATGGCTCCGGCAAATCCGGAATCTGGCCATTTTTACAAATCCGTCTCCGGCTCCGGTCAGATTTTACTTATTAAATCTGGCCAAATTCGGCCAAACCCGGCCGAATCCGTTACATCCAAAATTTATTGGCACTTGCAAGACTTCTAAAACTCACGAGGTGCGTTTGCGGCTAGGGCTTAGCCCCAGACCAGTTATGGGGGGGGGCGGCTTACGACGCTCCCCCATATCCCCAAAAGTCGTGTGGGCAGGACCTTGCGCATTCGGCAATAACGTCAACATAAAATTTTATATTTTTGGGTAACAGGCAATCAAGTTCGCCGACCCCTTCAATAGTACTAGCATTGTAACATTTTAAGTGGTTAGACTACCAAGCAGAGCCGTCTTTACACCATATTGGGCACCCGGGAAAAGAAATAGTATTGGGCAACTGGGCAAAGAAAAAGAGCTCCCCCCCCCCAGGAATAAAAAATAAATGGTTGATAATGTTAAAAATAATGTATTATTTATTGTATTGTCACTATACTAATTTCAACAAAATTGTTGTTAAAACCCTACAACATATTCGCATGGGGCCCCTATGCTCGTGGGCCCCGGGCAAATGCCCAACGGGCCTATGCGTTAAGACGGCCCTGCTCCCAAGGACTGGAACTCCCTGGTACACAAAAGAAACCTTTATTCACGCCTTTGAAACATATATAGATGTATAGAGGGATAGACATTCAGACAGACAGACAGATTTCCCTAGACAGTCTAGTTAAGTTGTCTACTATTCAAGTGGTAAAAAGGATTGGAACTTCCTTCTAGCCATTCAAATCACCTGCCCTCCATGCTTCCATGTTACGCTAAATCCATTTACCCCTACGGCTATTTCTTTTAATCCAAATAATTTGTTCAGTCGAATCTCAACCTTGTAATAAATAATTCTGTTCGAAGCATGACCTTGTTATAAATAATTCTGTAATATTAAATGGTGATAATTCACGCAGTACTCTAACCAGGACGATGCCTTCGCCACCACTTAGAGTTGTCGGTACTTGTTAGCAGGTGGGGTATTTCCCAGATTCTTCCTCGTCTGCTCTGTAACTGGTAAAACTTGTTTACCATTAAAAAGTGCAAACTTGAATTAAAAATGAGTCATTCGCATGACCGCAATTCTCCTTTTATTTAAATAACTCTACGTATTTTATTTTAATGATCCCCCTCCCCCATCACCTAAAAGAAATGAGGGTCTCATGTCGAGACACGACGGTCGTATTATTGGCGGGAAAATAGAATAGCCATTAAATCATTGTTATCTCAGAAAATAGAATATCCATTAAATCATTGTTATCTCAGAAAATAGAATAGCCATTAAATCATTGTTATCTCAGAAAAAAGAATAGCCATTAAATCATTGTTATCTCAGAAAATAGAATAGCCATTAAATCATTGTTATCTCAGAAAATAGAATAGCCATTAAATCTTTTTACTTTTTGACTTCCAGTACATTTATAATTGGTGGGTCGATTAATCGTTTAAAAAATTTAATCGTTTAAAATTTTTAACGATTAATCGAGAAATTAATTGTTAATTTCCGCAGCCTAATTTATACCCATGCGCTCTAGCCCTGAAATCTCCTAAGAGCCATTAGTAAAAAAAACTGGTTTGTTGATGACTGGTTTGTTGATGACTGGTTTGTGGATGACTAGTTTGTGGATGACTAGTTTGTGGATGACTGGTTTGTGGATGACTGGTTTTTGAATGACTGGTTTGTGGATGATTGGTTTGTGGATGATAGGTTTGTGGATGATTGGTTTGTGGATGACTAGTTTGTGGATGACTGGCTTGTGGATGACTGGTTTTTGAATGACTGGTTTGTGGATGATTGGTTTGTGGATGATTGGTTTGTGGATGACTGGTTTGTGGATGACTGGTTTGTGGATGACTGGTTTGTGGATGACTGGTTTGTGGATGACTGGTTTGTGGATGACTGGTTTGTGGATGATTGGTTTGTGGATGACTGGTTTGTGGATGACTGGTTTTTGAATGACTGGTTTGTGGATGACTGGTTTTTGTATGAATTGAATGCATCAAATTCTTGACATCGCAATTCGAGAGGAGCACAAAACAACTTTTCTTCTTAGCTCAGTTTTTAAGGCTTTAATTTTAAATATCACAGAAAGGATACTTGATACAGTCAAGTCATGTGGATTATGATTAGGCCTATTGTCACTCGTGTCAATATAAAGGAAAGTAGGGTGGATTTCGGTATCTTCGTATAGTACGTAGGTAAGAAATCTACATAGTAGTCAAATTTTTAAAAATGCATTTTCTGGAAGGAACCGGTTCAATAATGGGCATATGTTCCAAGCGTACACGTAAAGTATTTTAATACATGTATATCTAGTGGAGTGTAGTGAATGTTATATGTCCCAAATGAGTCTGCATTACCCCCAAGAATTCCCTTTTGACCCCAGATTAGGTTTTTTTACCCCTGTTCGCCGACCTCTTTCTTACGGGATGCCCGTCAGTCAATTGAGGGATTTTTAAAAAAATAAATTTTAAAAGTATTATTTTTTAAATAATTTTTTTAAAGCAAAGACGTTAACCGTGATGATTAGTCTAATAGTCAATGTTTAATTTGTATGCATTAAAATAAAATGTAATCTAAGGATGTTAACAGAGTTCGTTTTCTGAAGGCCGGTTAAACGTTTTAAAAAACGCGGGTTACAATATTACAATGTAGACCTTCACTAAATAAATACTTAAATGACAATAAAAGTGATTTGAAACATACTTATCTTCAAATAAAAAATAAGTTTTTTTTTGTTTTTGGGTTTGTTGTTGTTGTTGTTGTTGTTTTTTTGGGGGGGGGGTCAAAGCTTTTTGACGTATTTTAAGAGGGGGGGGGTCTAACTTTTTGTTTCGACGAGTGACGAGGGGGGGGGAGGGGGTAAAAAATCGGCCAAAATAGCTTGACGTCATTTATGAACGGCCCCAAAGAGACTTTTTTTAACAACAAATAGACAAAAAAACATATTAAACATTAAATAAAATATAACATGTAAGCGTAGCTGCAGTGTAATCTCTCTCTCTCTCTCTCTATATATATATATATATATATATATATATATATATATTATATAAATATATATAAATCAAAAGTATGTATGTATGCATGTATGCATGTCCTTTATAGCTGACTAAACCATTCATCCGATCGCCATGAAACTTTTGGAGACTTTTGAGTACACTCCTGGGATGGCAACTGGCAACTTTTTTTTTGCAATATTTAACACTCATGGGGCGCCGAGGGCCCATAATATGATTTTTTCTTATATGAGCTAAATAAAAATTACTTTAAGCGTTAGCTATTTGGTAAATTGATGGATCTTAACCAAACTTTTAATATAACAACTTGGTAGCTGTCACGGGTGCATCACGAGTGTTTTGCGTGATTAGATGACGGAGAGGTCACGTGAGTGAAAGCGCGGGAAGAAATAAGCCTTCCCATTGGCTAAGAAGGTTGGCAAGATCAGTGTGGAGTTGGCTGGTATCATGGCAGGATGTATGCCACTGTGTTCCACGTTGTATAACCTCAAATTATATGTTATGTACATAGTATACATATTAAAGTTGTTTTATTGAAACAGGTTCTTCAGAGGATTATTGTGTACAAGATTTTGTATTGAGAGAACGCCTACAAGGGAGTTACATATTAATAAGTAAAACCAGTTACAAGTGACAGTAGCCAATATTGAAATACTATAGGATACTAATTTCCTAATGTCCATTTCATCGTGGCTGGGGGCCCAAAATGTCCTTTTTCATAAACGTTTAAGATTGTATTCTCAATTTAAGTATGAAAGATCTAGATAAATATAGAGCAATATATCCGCTATGAAATTGATTGAAATAAACAGGTGTTTTGAACTTGACATCTTGCACTAATTGGGCCCTGGGGCCTTCAATGTAATTTTTTTTTGCTTAAAAAAAATTAGTTTATGTGATAAATACTGAGTAAATTAATGGATCTTAACAAAACTTTGTATATAAAAACTTGGTAGCCCATATTAAAATAACAAAGGGCACTACACGTGTAATGTCCAATCGTTCAGGGCTGGGGGCCCCAAATGTCTTTTTTTGGAATATTTTTGAGATTTTTTTTGCCATTCTATTTTTAACTATCTTGAGAAATATATCCATGATGAGACTGAATTTAAATAAACAGGTTTTCAAAATGTACATATTGAACCGAATGGGCCCCGGGGCCCCTTAATGTATTTTTTCCTTATATCAATGTATATAAAAATGAAAGTATGTATGTATGTATGTATGCATGTCCTTTATAGCTGACTCAATCATTCATCCAATCGGCATGAAACTGAGAAGGCCGATCCCGTAGTACAGACAAAGTATGTTAAAGGAACCGATGAACTATTTAGTTACAAGTTACAGTCTTGTATTAGCTGCTAGCAATCATTTTATTTAAAGGGACGCTGGATGGATAGGGCCCCAGTTTGAATTGCAGCCAGGGGCCCCGTGCAGTCTTAATTCCGCCCCTGACTAAACCATACATCCGATCACCATGAAACCTTTGGAGACTTTTGAGTACGCTCCTGGGATGGTCACTGGCAACTTTTTTTGCAAAATTTAACACTCATGGGGCGCCGGGGGCCCATAATATGTTTTTTTCTAATATATATATATAAATTATTTTAAGAGTTAGCTATTAGGTAAATTGATGGATCTTAACCAAACTTTGTATATAACAACTTGGCGGCCAATATTGAAATACTATAGGGCACTAATTTCCTAATGTCTATTTCATCCTGGCTGGGGGCCCAAAATGTCTTTTTCACAAACGTTTAAGATTGTATTCTCCATTCAATTATTAAAGATCTTGAGAAATATAGAGTTATATATCCACTATGAAATTGATTGAAATAAACAGGTGTTTTGAACTTGACATCTAGCACTAAATGGGCCCTGGGGCCCTTAATGTCGTTTTTTGCTTATATGAGCTATATAAAAATTAGTTTATGCGTTAGCTACTGAGTAAATGAATAGATCTTAACCAAACTTTGAATATAAAAACTTGGTAGCACATATTAAAATAACAAAGGGCACTGCACTTCTAATGTCCAATTGTTCAGGGCTGGGGGCCCCAAATGTCTTTTTTCGTATATGTTTGAGATATTATTTGCCATTCTATTTTTAACGTTCTTGAGAAATATATCCATGATGAGACTGAATTAAAATGAAGAGCATTTTGAAATTTACATCTTACATAGAATGGGCCGGGGGCCCCAAATGTCTTTTTTTGGGGGGTATACTCCAAGATATTATTTCCCACTCAGTTTTTAACGAATGAACAGGTTTTCAAAATGTAAATCTTGAACCAAATGGGCCCAGGGGCCCTTTAATGTATTTTTTTCTTATATTAGCTAAATAAAAATTAGTTTAATTGTTAGATAATGAGAAAATAACTGGATTTTGACCAAACTTGGTATATAAAAACTTAAGAGCCTATATTAAATCACTTAACTCGTAATGTCCATTTCCTCGGGGCTGGGGGCCCTAAATGTGTTTTTACTAAACTTTTAGTATATTGTATTCCCCATTCAAGTTTACACGATATTGAGCTATATAGATAAATATATTTATATGTTTGTAATGAAAATGAACAGATTTTCTAACGTCATATGTTAAACTGATGAGCCCAGTGACCCTTAAAGTTTTTTTTATCTATACATGTATTCCTTTTTACTGGGATCATTGCAACGCACGACGGGTCTGCTAGTCCAGAATAAAAATAAAAAATAGCAATAGGAGGCATGGGCGTAGGGAAGGGGGGGGGGCATTTGCTACATTTGAGACAAAAAATTAATTTATTAAATGCATTAATAAATGTTGTATTTTAACTATTACAGCACTAATTTGTAAGTCTTATTAATTTCTAAGGCTTTTTTCAACCCTTATTTTATACTGAACTTGAATTTAATTGAAAATTGTACCTGTATGGCATTGCCAGTTAAAATTTTAAAAAAGTGGGATTTTTTGCCCCCCCCCCTGGAAAAATTCCTAGCGACGCCCATGTAATAGGAGGAATAGAGTAGTACAGAGGTTGTATAGCTATGGGGAGAGTGGGCGTGGCAAATCATAAGCATGTCAGTGAGTCCGTTATTCTGTCTGATTTGTTGTAATACCTCTTTTGCTTGTATCTGATTCTTATTGCATATTACGCCAACAATTTTAATAAGATTCAGCTGCTGCCAAGCTTGCAGACCAAGGATCGGTTTGATCATATCTTGACTATTTGAAATTCTAGCATCTCTGACTCTGTCTTGTCTTTCACTGAACATTTGATTAATGTTTTGCCTACAACAGGTGATGTTTCACCACAGTATGTCGTAAGGCTAGCTGCTGATTTTTGAATGCTTCCAATTCTAAGTTGACAAAACAATCTGTAAGGCAGAATGTTTACTTGTGCACCTGTATCCAGTGTGAACACTATTTGTCTCTGCTCAAGCGTGACCACAGCCTTCCAATCATTGCTCGTTCCGTGTTGCGAGGTTACACTACCTAAGCAGAATGTTTCTTGACTATAGTTAACTTTATCTTCTAGTTGGCGATTCACAACTTTTACACGTTTTGATCTGCATACTATTACTATAGAAAAATGATTCAGTTTCCCACAGTTGTGACATAATTTTCCATAAGCAGGACCGGTGAAGACCCCATTGCGGTGAAGACCCCATTGTGGTGAAGACCCCAGGTGAAGACCCCATTATGGTGAAGATCCCATTGTGGTGAAGACCCCATTGCGGCTAATGCAAAAACATAAATTAATATTTTTCACTGAAGACAATCTCTATTTTCCATTTCATTTTATTATGAAGAATACACAGGAATGAAATTGTGGGTTACAGGAATGAATGTTGATTGGGTCAAGGACCAGCTTATTGAAATAATATAAAACAAACATGGACATGGAATAGAATAACCCTCCAAAAATGATCACTTTAATTGCATTCAATCCTATCAATAAAACAAAGTTATGAGACTGACAGCATGATATTCCAATAAAAAATTGATTTCCAGCATAATGAATAAAATATATAAAAAATCCATGCCAAGAAAAAATAATGCTATAAAACTATGAAACATAGCATTATGCTAGTGGTCACAAAGTTTTGGAAGTAACTGACTGAACAACTATCAACAAGTACTTAAATACTCAAAACTTAATGTCACATACAGCCTTGAAAATGCCACCAGTTGTTTGATTTCTATCTAGTACTGTTTTAAGTGGAATGAGGTCAATGCTACAAGCCAGCACTAGTTTCATCGCCACTGAAGTGCCTCAAGGATCCCTTAAAGCAAGGGACAAAGGCATCGATCCTGAATACATTAGTACAATAATCTTGGTCACAAAAAATGAATCTCTTTTTTTTATTAACTAATGTTATATGTTCAGTAACTGTCAACACTATTTATTTATATATTTATGTATGTCTATTTATTTATATATGTATGTATGTCTATTTATTTATATATTTATGTATATGTCTATTTATGTACCGTATTTATCGGCGTATAACACGCAGAAGCGTATAACACCCACCTTAATTTTAAGAGGGAAATTTCAGGAAAAAAAATTAAACATTATATCGGCGTATAATAACACGCACATGGGCGCCCGCAGGGGGGGGGCAAGGGGGGGCGCTTGCCCCCCCTGGATTGATGGATTTTTAAAAAAAATTGACAATAATAGACAAGAAATTTATTAAAGTAAAGAGAAAATAAACCGAAAGTAACTAAGCTGATGCTGATTTCGTTTTACTTGGTAATTATGTTTATATTTTCTATATTGTAGAGAATTAGGGCAGTTAAACGGTCTTTAAATCAAAGATTGCTGTTGCTGGCAAGGACTTTTAGTCTGGTCAGGACTGACCAAGATGTGTGAACTGCCCCATGCGGTAGCTTGGATAGATGAATAGACCGAACCGCGTCCAGATGCCCAGAGGTGCTTAATGTAGACTCTGTTATCTAAAGGTCAGCCGTCCGCTTCGGAATTGAGGCAGCAGCGGCGCCGTTCAGGTGACATCTCAAAATCACACGGGAGAGTTCAGCGCGCAACCATTCAGGTAACTAAATTGTAGAGTGTAGATAGTAGTAGAAGAGTGTAGATTGTGTGCGGACTAAAGAGAGTTAAGAGTAAGAGAATTGTAGAGATTACCGTGTATGTAGGAATCAAGGAGTGAGGCAATAAAGAGGAAATAATAAGTCTTCATGTAGTCTTACAGTCTTGGTGTTTGAATTGAGTGAAAGCAGAGAGTTTAGTCCAACCAGTAGTAATGAGGCCCAATACACCCACATACCAACAGGTTCTCTACAATATTAATTATTTTATGTACAACCGTATGTTGTGAGTCAAACGTTGTTTTGAACATAAGTATTTTTATTATGGATGTGGCCGTGTGCCCCCAAAAACATACATGGGGAGCGCCAGCCACTGTGCTCCCCTCCCCCTTTCTCACACATGCAACAAAGGGCCCTCTGTTCACTCCCGCAGTGTGACGGTACCTGGGGTGTTGGATTACTGATGACTGACAGGAATTCGGAAGTGAGGACATCCGGCTCCAGAAATTTATTGGACTCGGAAGTAAAAGCTTCCACAGCCATCCCCCCTGCAGCCCACCACACTATTGTGGTGGAGCTTGGAATGCGTCGGGCAGAGGTGAAAATTATCGGTTCTCTAAACAATACCGCCCCCCAGCCCAGCACAATGTTGTGTATTTGGCTGCCGGATGTGAGGCCTTCCGAATTCCTCCTGACAATGACCGGAAATGAATTAGACAGATTAGAGTATATGACAATACTGCTGGACCGGATCAAACACCTTACGGCTCGCCGACTATATAAGGAAGAGAACATTTAGGGAGAACATTTTAGAGACAACATTTAGGTGCGACATGTAAGACACTTAGGACAGTGCTGTAGAGATAGTCGTCAGTAGGGCATAGACGGTAGCATAACTGTATAATATGTTTCCTGTGTTAGTTCAAGAACTTAGACATCAATAACTGTGTGTACCAAAGCAAAGAAGTTATTGCAATAAACAGTTTACTTTTAGGCGTCATGGATATCCGGAAATTTTTAAAACCTCTCACACAGCCACAGCAATCGATTCCAGATGTTGAAGACATAACGTTAACTCCTGTCTGCAAAAAACGGAAAACGGACACTGTTGCTTGTTCATCTGGAGCAGCAACGCTACCACCAGAACCAGACCCTGAAAAGCTTGAAAGTGGAGATACTATGTTAACATATGACATTGGAAACTATGTAAAATCTACTACGAAGATTGCTGTCGATCTTAAGTATCGTTTGCTAACTGATCCATACAAGCCTCAACAGTCATATGATTTTGAAGGTGACATATCTGGAAGTGGAAAACGTTGTTTCAGGGAATCTTGGCTGACAAAGTATAGTCCATGGTTATCATATTCACCAAGGTTAAAAGGTGCCTTTTGCATTTTCTGTGTTTTATTTCCGCAACCAGTTCAAAGAGGAATTCAAGGTGCCTTTATTACTACTCCTTGTACAAAGTACAAAGATTTTAATGAATGTGCAAGAAACCATATCAGCTCAGCATAGCATCGTGGGTCTCAACAAGATGCTGAACACTTCACGTCAACCATTAGAGATCCAAATAAGGTTATTATTTGTCAGGTAGATAATTCAGTAAAACGAATTATTGAAGAAAACAGAAAGAAACTGTATCCTATTATTTCAACAATCTTATTTTGCGGAACAAACGATTTGGCAATTCGTGGGAAAAATAGCACCAAAGGAAATGCCGACAAACTTTATGCGTATCGAATTGAGGGAGGAGACAGTATTTTAAAAAACCATTTTGATACAGCTGCTGAAAATGCACGTTACACATCACACCGAACTCAGAATGATTTGATCAACATGTCTGAACAAGCTCTGCGAGAAGACATTGTAAAAGCTGCCAACAATGCTGTTGGATTCTCGATCATAGCCGATGAAACAGCAGCTATCTCAGGAACAGAACAATTATCACTGGGAGTCCGGTTTGTGGATACGTTTAGTGAGCAGGCTATGATTCGTGAGGAATTCCTTGGATTTTCTACTCTGAAAGATATGGACGCCGCCACGATATCTGATTGGCAGGGATAACAGACAACTCCAGTTCTTGTTTAAAGAATAAATTTTATTTTAAAATTATGTTTCGTTATATACTTGCATACATTGTGTAAATAACAACTTTGGTACTAATGTATGCCATTCATTACTACAGTGCCCAGTCCGTTCGTTTACCATACATATACGCTACAGTAAATTAAAACTACATTAAAACATTACTAAAAATATTTTGCCCCCCCCCCTAGAAAATTTTCTGCGGGCGCCCATGAACACGCATGTATCATTTGCCTCCTATTTTCAGGGGGGAAAAAGTGCGTGTTATACGTTGATAAATACGGTGTATATTTACGTATATGTCTATTTATTTATATATTTATGTATATTTATTTATATATTTATTTATGTCTATTTATTTATATATTTACGTATATGTCTATTTATTTATATATTTATGTCAATTTATTTATATATTTATGTATGTCTATTTATTTATATATTTAAGTATATGTCTATTTATTTATATATTTATGTCTATTTATTTATATATTTATGTATGTCTATTTATTTATATATTTAAGTATATGTCTATTTATTTATATATTTATGTATGTCTATTTATTTATATATTTATGTATATGTCTATTTATTTGACTTGCCATCCAAGCAAACATCAATCCTAGAAAAAAACTTAAATTATTTTTATTTTCAATTAATACTATTGTAACAGAGCAACAATTCTCCAGGAATCAGTTGAATCAGGTACAAAAGTCATTTGTTAATATTTATAACTTAATATTGTTAATTATGAAAAATTGATGTTACAACTCATAGTTAAAATGTCCAAAATTGTATTTGGCCAATCTCCCTCTAAGTATAGTATAACTTGTTTATTTGAGTGTTGACCCTCAATTTACATCATAACAATAAAACAAGAGTCATTCAGTGGCAGACAATCACGGTTTACTTTTTTTTGTGTGTGTGTATTACATACCCCTTATTAAACTTAGAGACATTTCTAACAATATGACTAGATCAAGATTAGAAGAGACGAATTACAAGTTTAAAAAATGAGCTAACTGTATAGTGCCACAGCCTATGATTGACATCAGTAGACAAAGATAATAGATTAAGATATCTGCCCAATCTAATAATAATGTTAGAACCAAATATAAACTTGAATGTTAGAGCAAGCTGGAGTTTAAGAATTATTTTCATGTAATAGATTATAAAGTACTGAATGAAGTATAACAGCTGTTTATACTTTTATTTATCAGGGTTGTTACTGTTGTTCATTGGCTATAATACTCCAGGATAAAACTGTTTACAAACAACAAAACAAAGAAACTCTTCATTAAATCCTAGGAAATTATAATTTTTCTTTTCTTAATGACGTCAATCATGCATTGAATAAATAGGAGATTTTTGACAACAGTTTTAAGATTGACTAGAAATGAAAGTTCAAAGTGAAATTATACTCTTAAATATAGGTCATGGTCTATTCAAATTAGCTCTTTCACATAAATTGTATCCAAAAGAAATTTAAAAAAAGGAATGACTGAACAAAATAAAATTTCTGCACTGATAAGAAAATTTTTCTGCACAAAAATATTGCCTGATAAAAGCACTGGAATGATTATTGCACATAATGTTGATTACATTTTGTAAATAATTTCTATAAATGAATTATAAATCACAGTCTTTATAATAATTGCCTCATTAAGTATTAAATTATTTTTCTACTAACAATTTGACAAAATATTCTTTGGGGAAAAGCCTAAAATTAATTCTGGCTTACACATAAAATAATATGAAAACATTTTTTGGTTGTAATGCAGTCAAGAAACACCACACTTCTTGCACTATGATCTTACCCCAAAAAAAAAGAACAAAAAATATTATGCCATAGTTTTAAAAATGATTAGCCAGCTGTACTTAAGATTACATGTTTGGTGTTGAGTTCTAAACTTAAAAGAACTTTTTTCTTCAGTTTGACGCAAAGCAAATGTACCATCACAGAAGACATTCACATAAACCATAACTAAGAGAGAAATAAATAGAATGGAAAGAAAGGGACGGAAAATAATAAAAATCCTTCAGATCCACAGCAAAGATTTATCAGATGTGTTCCTCAACACTGGAATGTACAACAAGCACAAGGAGACCGAGACAACTAATTTGACTTTTAACCACAAGTTGACCAAATCTACTATCAACATTTTGTAAAGGAGTTATAGCTTTAGTACTAATTAAAGTATTTTCTTCTTAGGCATAATAGGAATTTGAAAACAAACATCACGTCCAATTGTATTTGTTAAAAACACAAAAACACTGATATCTCAGAAGATTGACTGTAGACATCTGTTAAGAATTTAGACAAATATCAATAAAATTAAGCATAAGAAAAGGGAAACAATTATTCATAAACTTTTTCTCCAATGACTCTCCAAAAATGTAGAAAAAGAATTGAAATCTCGTAGAATGACACAATAGCTGGAAGTTTCGATGCTATGTTTTGATGCTATTTTTAACTAAAAATGCGAGAGTGCAATGCTATGCGGGCAAACTCATTTCGGCCCATCCATACTAAACCATAAATGAAGCATTTTGTCGCATCAGGGGCGAATGAGTTCATAAAACATCATGCTGAAAAATGACAGACAAAACCAATGTTGATGCTGTCAAAGAGAAAGTAAATGACAGACAAAACCAATGTTGATGCTGTCAAAGAGAAAGTAAATGACAGACAAAACCCATGTTGATGCTGTCAAAGAGAAAGTAAATGACAGACAAAACCAATGTTGATGCTGTCAAAGAGAAAGTAAATGACAGACAAAACCAATGTTGATGCTGTCAAAGAGAAAGTAAATGACAGACAAAACCAATGTTGATGCTGTCAAAGAGAAAGTAAATGACAGACAAAACCAATGTTGATGCTGTCAAAGAGAAAGTAAATGACAGACAAAACCAATGTTCATGCTGTCAAAGAGAAAGTCTGGAAGAATAAAATAAAATATAGTCCAATAAGTTTTAGATGAGTTTCAGTTCAAGATATCATTAACAGAAACATTTTGAGCTTGCATCAAAAATATCAAGAGGTTTTTCCCATGCCTTTAAACCATTTTTTCCCCAGTTAGATTATAAAAAAAAGATCCCCACAACAAAAACCTTAGCCTTATAGGAATGTCAGAACATATTAATGTTGTAGTTCTAGCCGTCCTATTAATGTTGTAGTTCTAGCAGTCCTATTAATGTTGTAGTTCTAGCCGTCCTATTAATGTTGTAGTTCTAGCCGTCCTATTAATGTTGTAGTTCTAGCAGTCCTATTAATGTTGTAGTTCTAGCAGTCCTATTAATGTTGTAGTTCTAGCCGTCCTATTAATGTTGTAGTTCTAGCAGTCCTATTAATGTTGTAGTTCTAGCCGTCCTATTAATGTTGTAGTTCTAGCAGTCCCATTAATGTTGTAGTTCTAGCAGTCCCATTAATGTTGCAGTTCTAGCCGTCCTATTAATGTTGTAGTTCTAGCAGTCCTATTAATGTTGTAGTTCTAGCCGTCCTATTAATGTTGTAGTTCTAGCAGTCCCATTAATGTTGTAGTTCTAGCAGTCCCATTAATGTTGCAGTTCTAGCCGTCCTATTAATGTTGTAGTTCTAGCAGTCCTATTAATGTTGTAGTTCTAGCAGTCCTATTAATGTTGTAGTTCTAGCAGTCCCATTAATGTTGTAGTTCTAGCAGTCCCATTAATGTTGCAGTTCTAGCAGTCCCATTAATGTTGCAGTTCTAGCAGTCCCATTAATGTTGCAGTTCTAGCAGTCCCATTAATGTTGCAGTTCTAGCAGTCCTATTAATGTTGTAGTTCTAGCAGTCCCATTAATGTTGTAGTTCTAGCAGTCCCATTAATGTTGCAGTTCTAGCCGTCCTATTAATGTTGCAGTTCTAGCAGTCCTATTAATGTTGTAGTTCTAGCAGTCCTATTAATGTTGTAGTTCTAGCAGTCCTATTAATGTTGTAGTTCTAGCAGTCCTATTAATGTTGTAGTTCTAGCAGTCCTATTAATGTTGTAGTTCTAGCAGTCCTATTAATGTTGTAGTTCTAGCAGTCCTATCTCAAACAGAGATTGTCATTCTAATTTTTTTTAAAGATCAATGCTTCCAAAGTTGAACACAAGCACAAGTCTATAAATAGACATTAATATACTAGTCAAGATCCATCATCTTCACATCTTTAAGAGGAAAAATAATTATTTTCACAACTCATTTGCTGGCAGAGTTCAGTAAAAAAAAATTCTTTATCTATATTATTAAAGTATACTAAATGCACACAAAAAAATTAGTTGATCAAAAAACCAAAACAAGGATTCCTAATGGAAAACATAACTGTGTCCAAAGTAATGTAAAGAAAAGTTGTGACTTTCGTACAGTAAATATGTACGTATTTTGGATGTGATTTTTGTACAGTAAATATGTACGTATGTTGGGTGAAGTTTACCCTTGAGAGATAAACATCTCAGGAGTTCATGCCTTGAGAGATAAACATCTCAGGAGTTCATGCCTTGAGAGATAAACATCTCAGGAGTTCATGCCTTGAGAGATAAACATCTCAGGAGTTCATGCCTTGAGAGATAAACATCTCAGGAGTTCATGCCTTGAGAGATAAACATCTCAGGAGTTCATGCCTTGAGAGATAAACATCTCAGGAGTTCATGCCTTGAGAGATAAACATCTCAGGAGTTCATGCCTTGAGAGATAAACATCTCAGGAGTTCATGCCTTGAGAGATAAACATCTCAGGAGTTCATGCCTTGAGAGATAAACATCTCAGGAGTTCATGCCTTGAGTCTGACTATCATCAAATAAATCAACATGTCTACAACAAATTTTCTCACAACAGCACTGTTCACAACTGACAAGTGTCCACTGTTCACAACTGACAAGTGTCCACTGTTCACAACTGACAAGTGTCCACTGTTCACAACTGACAAGTGTCCACTGTTCACAACTGACAAGTGTCCACTGTTCACAACTGACAAGTGTCCACTGTTCACAACTGACAAGTGTCCACTGTTCACAACTGACAAGTGTCCACTGTTCACAACTGACAAGTGTCCACTGTTCACAACTGACAAGTGTCCACTGTTCACAACTGACAAGTGTCCACTGTTCACGACAGACAAGTGTCCACTGTTCACAACTGACAAGTGTCCACTGTTCACAACTGACAAGTGTCCACTGTTCACAACTGACAAGTGTCCACTGTTCACAACTGACAAGTGTCCACTGTTCACAACTGACAAGTGTCCACTGTTCACAACTGACAAGTGTCCACTGTTCACAACTGACAAGTGTCCACTGTTCACAACTGACAAGTGTCCACTGTTCACGACAGACAAGTGTCCACTGTTCACAACTGACAAGTGTCCACTGTTCACAACTGACAAGTGTCCACTGTTTACAACTGACAACTGTCCACTGTTCACAACTGACAACTGTCCACTGTTCACAACTGACAAGTGTCCACTGTTCACGACAGACAAGTGTCCACTGTTTACAACAGACAAGTGTCCACTGTTCACAACTGACAAGTGTCCACTGTTCACGACAGACAAGTGTCCACTGTTCACGACTGACAAGTGTCCACTGTTCACAACTGACAACTGTCCACTGTTCACAACTGACAAGTGTCCACTGTTCACAACTGACAAGTGTCCACTGTTCACAACTGACAAGTGTCCACTGTTCACAACTGACAAGTGTCCACTGTTCACAACTGACAACTGTCCACTGTTCACAACTGACAAGTGTCCACTGTTCACGACAGACAAGTGTCCACTGTTCACAACTGACAAGTGTCCACTGTTCACAACTGACAAGTGTCCACTGTTCACAACTGTCCACTGTTCACAACTGACAACTGTCCACTACTGACAACTGTCCACTGTTCACAACTGTCCACTGTTCACAACTGACAAGTGTCCACTGTTCACAACTGACAAGTGTCCACTGTTCACAACTGACAAGAGTCCACAACAAAATCCAAAAATATAAAGACAACCATCTGTAATTATGAACAACAACTACATCCTCGGGGACGTGTAACTATCAAACTTTGTCTTCAATTACGTGACACTGTTCCAGAAAAAAACTACTGGTATGAAATACCTTTAAATGAACATATAATATATGACCACAAACTCACAAGTCTGATGTTGTCATGGATCATAGTGATGAGGATAACAATATGAATATTGATGTAAATATTATATGAAGAATGTATGACACATAAAATAAGATCACAATAACCCCCTCCTCTGACCAAATAAAAATCAGGAATATAATAAATTGCTATCATTGTTTTTTCTGACGTTTGCTTTGTTTACGCATCAGTGATGTCATCTAGCTTTCTACCAATGGCATCAGGGTTTGACAGGGGGTCAAGGTCGGCAAACAAGTTGAACCATGCTGACATATCGGATTGCTGGCCACCCTAAAAAAGTAGGATAACATAAACTATTTAAGATCCCTCTTCAACATTAGATTAATTGTTTAAACTAGAAACTATCAAAGTATATTTTCTCAAGTATTTAATGTTGTTCATCCGTCGTAGTCGACAATGACCGCAAATTACTTATAATTACAATAAAAAATGCAAAGTGAACAATACGGCAAAATTTATTTGTAGAAAACAATGATTTCTCCCCTCAATTATAAATCTTTTTTTTGCAGCTGAATGGTAAAAGAATAAATAAAAAAAGCCAAGCATTGATCCATTAAATACCTTAGAAAGTGGCTGAGGTTTTGATTTTTGTCCCTTTTTGGCTTGAGCTGCTGAGCCTGCAGCAGTGGCGGTTTGACCAGGTGCTGAGGTAGCAGCGTTTGTGTTGCTGTTGACACCTCCAGCGGAAAATAACGGAACATTGCCTGAGAGGGGAGAACCACATAGACACAAAAATCAATTTTTACATCACAAAAACTAAAATATATATATATATAAAAAACTGACTTGAACAATATTAGACTTGTATGTCTGAATTAATTGAACAGTAAAAGACACAATCTTAACTTTTAAAAAATACATTTGTTTAAATGAGACTTTATCCATCATGCTTATTGCAATTTGTAAGAGTAAAAAATGGGAGCATATTTTTTTAAATATCAAAAGCAATAAGGTTTTATCAAATTTCACCATAACTTACAGGGTAAAAGCTCATTATAACTTACTAACATTTTCTTTCATGATTTTAATTTTATTAGCTTTAACTATTTTAATAAAGTAAATTGCATTTCTCTCCAAAAACATGAAAAAGTGTCAAATTTAAAAATAAAAAGGACTATACAAGTTCAATCTGTCATATGAGAGGCTGTAAAATAATTTCTTGCTATTTATTTGTGTTAGGGTTTCCCAGCCTGATGTGTTCTAATGATGATAAATTAGAAAATATTGACAAGACCCAATAGTTTACCTGGAGCTGATGTGAAAAAATAGTTTACCTGGAGCTGATGTGAAACTAGACATCTGGATATCAAACAGTTTACCTGGAGCTGATGTGAAAATAGACAGCTGGGTATCAAATAGTTTACCTGGAGCTGATGTGAAAATAGACATCTGGGTATCAAATAGTTTACCTGGAGCTGATGTGAAAATAGACATCTGGGTATCAAATAGTTTACCTGGAGCTGATGTGAAAATAGACATCTGGGTATCAAATAGTTTACCTGGAGCTGATGTGAAAATAGACATCTGGGTATCAAATAGTTTACCTGGAGCTGATGTGAAAATAGACATCTGGGTATCAAATAGTTTACCTGGAGCTGATGTGAAAATAGACATCTGGGTATCAAATAGTTTACCTGGAGCTGATGTGAAACTAGACATCTGGGTATCAAATAGTTTACCTGGAGCTGATGTGAAAATAGACATCTGGGTATCAAATAGTTTACCTGGAGCTGATGTGAAAATAGACATCTGGGTATCAAATAGTTTACCTGGAGCTGATGTGAAAATAGACATCTGGGTATCAAATAGTTTACCTGGAGCTGATGTGAAACTAGACATCTGGGTATCAAATAGTTTACCTGGAGCTGATGTGAAAATAGACATCTGGGTATCAAATAGTTTACCTGGAGCTGATGTGAAACTAGACATCTTGGTATCCAATAAACTTGAAGGCATGAACTCCGACCTCTGACGCGAGGCATCCTGATCCTGGGGAATGACGTCTGGGGCCATGCCATTCTGTCCACTCCCAAACACAGCCGTCCATTCCTGGGCAAACTCATCTTCTCCCGTAGATGGGGCATTGAGGATCTCATTGAGCAGAGTCATGTCATCCTTGTCTGCATCATCGTCAACTTGCTCCGGGTTCTCTGTTAGCAGGTCTCTCTCTTTACCTGTCATGTGTGAGAAAATAGGCTACTAGTTACATTGATCACACACTCAAACATTAGGTGGATCACACTCAAACATAAGGTGGTCTGTAAGCATTGCAGTCAAGGGTGCGCAGTGGTTTAAGTGATTGTGCGCTTTGGCTGTGGTACCGAGACCCTAAAAATCGGTCACGGGTTCGATTCCTGCTACTGGCAAGGGCCCCGAGTTTACTCAGCGCAAGTGCCCCGAGTTTACTCATCTCCCACTGGGCACCCCTACCTCCCACTGGGCACCCCTATGGGTAGATGATGCTCATTAACCTTGGCTGGTAGTTCATCTAGGAGAAGGAAACTCCGACTTCTAAACCTTCGCTGCCTTGCGACCACACTCGCTACCCGGGAAAGGCTCAGGGAAAAAACCCTGACAGAAAAACAGGTAATTTAGCACCTACAGGCGGTCTATACATAATAGTACATTCCGGCAGCTCCTGCGATGCCAATAGCAGCCAAGCTGTATCGAAAGCAAGTCGTTCCCCTGGTTACACCATTGACGTGGAGAGGGTGGATTTGCTGTATGGGCATCAGCTAATTCTCCATAATACCACCCAGGCTTGCATCACCTCTGGAGAGGACACTCCAGCGTCGCCGCAAGGTTCTAAGCCAAAGCTCAATTGACGTAGAGCTAGGCGCCAGGGGCCGCTTCCGACCACCAAATTCTCACTGGACAGCTACCGCCCGCCTCAAACTGGGCAGCCCCCAGTCAAATAGGTGATATCCTGTCATGGCCTGCCTTCTCCACTGGGTGCATGGAGATTAGAGTTCCACTCAACAAGTGGGCCATAAAGCCCTGCACCAAGCAAAATAAAACATAAAAAGAAGACCCCAGCTCTTTGTATCGCTAGCTGGAACGTGAGGACTATGTGTCCCGGCATCACTGATGACCTTCAGTCAATAAACGACACACGAAAGACAGGAAAAATCTATACAGAGCTCAAGAGGCTAAAGATTGACATAGCATGCCTTCAGGAGACCAGGCTCCCAGACAGCGGATCACTAAAAGAGGCAAATTACACGTTCTTCTGACAAGGCAGACCTACAGATGAACCAAGACAGCATGGTGTAGTTTTCGCGGTTAAGAACACCCTTCTACCATTGAACCCCCGTCATCATGAACGGAGAGGATCATCACTGTAAGACTCAAAACTGCTGCTGGCCCAGCAATCATTCTTAGTGTGTATGCCCCAACTCTCAGTTCAACCCCGGAAGAGAAGGACCAGTTCTATGGAGCTTTAGACCAGGCAATAGCCCGCATCCACAAAGATGAGGCAATCTATCTCCTAGGAGATTTCAATGCTAGAGTAGGGCGCGACCACGAAGCCTGGCCCACATGCTTTGGACTCTTTGGAAGAGGAAAGATAAATAAAATGGACAGAGGCTTCTGGAACTGTGCTGCTCACGACCCTTGTGTGTGACCAACACTTTCTTCAAATGCAAGGATATACATCAAGTATCTTGGAGACACCCTCGATCGCGCCAATGGCATCAGCTGGACCCCATCATCACCAGGCGTGCACAATTGGCTAGCGTCCTACTCACCCGCAGCTATCACAGCGCGGACTGCGACACGGATAACTCCCTTGAGGCCAGCAAGGTAAAATTATGAGGAAAAACTCGTACCACACCAAGAAAAAAGGATGTCCACGCATCAACACCTTCTGCATGAAAGATCCTGTGAAAACGCAGCTGTTCACTGACAAAGTGAAGGAAGGTCTCTCAAAGACATCCCCATTGACTCCAAATGGACGCATCTCAGAGACACAATCTATACATCAGCAATACATGCCTTTGGCAAGAAATCTCACAAAAATACGGACTGGTTTGATGAATATTGGGACGAGATGAAACCCATCACTGAAGCCAAAAGGAAAGTCCTTATGGCCTACAAGGAAAAGCCCACACCCGACAGGCTGCATGCCTTAAAAACAGCAAAGTCGCATGCCCAAAAAGTTGCACGTCAATGTGCCAATACCTACTGGCTTAACCTCTGCTCTAGCATACAATCAGCTGCAGACATGGGCAATGCCAAAAGTCATGTACGAAAATATCAAAAGAGCAACTGGCCCTTTGACGTCCAGAGTTGCCCCCCTAAAGTCCAAAAGTGGAGAAATTATCCAAGACCAGGCAGGACAGCTAAAACGGTGGGATGAGCATTATTTGGAACTGTACTCACCAGTTACCACACTCTCCAGCACCGCTCTAGATGACATCCCCGATATGCCACTCATGGAAGAACTTGATGTCATGCCCACACAGGAAGAGCTGAGCAAAGCAATTGACAGCCTAGCTTGTGGCAAAGCCCCTGGGAATGATGGCATACCACCAGAAGCTCTAAAGAGTGGCAAAGACAGCTTAACTCCAGCCATTGCACGAGCTTCTGTCCATCTGCTGGGAACAGGGTTATATCCCCCCAAGACCTAACGGATGCAAATATAGTGACACTATATAAAAACAAGGGTGATAGAAGTGACTGCAATAACTATCACGGAATCTCACCCCTTAGTATTGTAGGAAAGGCCTTCGCCCGTGTCATACTAACACGCTTACATAGTCTAACATCCTGTGTGTGTCTAGAAACCTCAGTGCGGTTTCCGGGCTGGTCGGTCTACCATAGACATGGTGTTATCCATATGGCAGCTCCAGGAAAAATGCAGAGAGCAACAGATGTCACTATACATTGCCTTGTGGACCTTACGAAAGCCTTTGATTTCGTCAGTCGCAACGGGCTATTCCAAATCCTGGTAAAAATCGGCTGTCCCCCACACCTACTCGCCATCATCAAGACAGTTCCATGAAAATATGCAGGGCACAGTGCAGTTCGATGGAGCTACGTCAGAAGCCTTTCCAGTCAGAAGCGGAGTTAAACAAGGTTGTGTACTTGCACCAACACTGTTCACAATATTCTTCTCTGTACTGCTTCGATGCGCATTCAAGGATAGCAGTGATGGAATCTGGTTACACACCAGAGCTGATGGAGGACTTTTCAACACTGCCTGCCTCCGAGCCAAGACCAAAACGATGGATATCCTAATTCGTGAGCTACTCTTTGCGGATGATGCGGCATGAACAGCACACACAGAAACTGGTTTGCAACAACTTGTGTCAAGCTTCTCCAATGCCTGCAAAGAATTTGGTCTGCAAATCAGTTTGAAATAGACAAACATCATGGCCCAAAACACACAACCGCCTCCTACCATCAATATGAAAACTTGGAGGTTGTGGACAGCTTGGGTTCCAAGGTCTCCAATACATTGTCCATTGAAGAGGAAATTAACAGTAGAATTGGCAAGGCAGCTGCCACAATGGCTAAATAAAGCAAACGGGTCTGGAAAACACCAAGTTAACAGAGAAAACCAAACTGTGTGTCTGTAGAGCCTGCGTCATTAGTACACTGCTATATGGGAGCGAGACATGGACCACTTATACATCCCAAGAGCGCAAGCTTAATAGCTTCCACTTGAGATGCAAGCGACGCATCCTAGGCATTAAATGGCAAGACAAAGTGCCTAATACTGAGGTCCTAATGCGTGCCAATACTCAAAGCATGTTCTCAATCCTTAGCGAAACACGCCTGAGATGGCTAGAACATGTTAAAAGATTGAGCCCTGGCCGCATCCCTAAGTACCTCCTATGTGGAGAACTGGCATCGGGAAAGAGGAAGACAGGTCGCCCACGTCTGCGATTTAAAGATATCTGCCAAAGGGACATGAAAGCAGCCAGAATATGCACAAGCGACTGGGAGTGTAAGGCAGAAGACCGATCTACGTGGCGCACAGTTGTCAAAGAGGGCGTCAAAGTAGCAGAGGAGCGAAGGATGGAGGAGGCTACTGACATAAGAGCTAGGAGAAAGGCCAAAACATTTGGAAGCATAGAACTTGTGTGTAAAAGCTGTGGTAAAGACTGTCACTCAAGGATAGGACTGCACAGCCACTCGAGGAAATGCAACCCAACTCAATGGTGATTCACCATCGTCTCGCGAGACGGAAGGATGCCGATTATACAAGGGGAAAACAAACTTTGATGGTCTAATTATTACTTACAATATGTTTACTTTAAACTAATTACCAACCTTCAATCAACTGGAAAAGTCAAATGTTAACAAAAGTGTAACAAAAAGTCTGTTTGACCTCAAAGACCAAACATCCTATATAATAAAAGGCAATGTTCTGTCCTTTCTGTCCCGTCATCTATAGGGATTGGTCCCTCAAACACATATGACTCCTACAGCCAATCATATTGAACACGTTTACACCATTTACGCGGACGTTCAAAACGAGTTATTTTTGGTGCAGTGTTTCTTCCAAGACTTTATTTTGAGTTATGCACGTTGGGATTTATAGCAAAAAGCTCTGTTTTTATGAGTTATTTATTTTAACTATAATGAATAGTATTTTTGACGCGATGCACATGTGATGCCGGTCGAGGCGGCTGTTGGAGGGGAGTTACAACATACCACCGAACGGTGGCGGAACGTCCTAGGACTTTGTTGCTCGTATTTTATAAAAAGGTAAATGTTATTTTTATTCTCAACCCTTTATTGGGCTGAGTTTTTATATAAATTTTTATCTCTATTATTATTCTTTTTTGCATATACAGTGGAACCTCGGTTTACGCCTGCTTTGGTTTAAGGCCAACTTTGTATATGTCCAGTTTGGACGCAAAATTTTCACCATCAGATGCATATTAGAGAAATGCTATGAATACAACATCCCAGTGCATCAACTATATGTAGATTATAAAATGGCCTATGACAGCATCTTATCTTATCTTATCTCATCTTATCTGTTTACAGACGCTCCTTCTATACAGAAGATTATTGCGTCCTACGCTTATCTATGGTTTGTGTTTAGTCCTGCATTTTTATTAGAGATTTAAATGTTGATAAAGTGTTGGTTTTCCTGGATTCTTCAGGCAACCCATTCCACGCCCGAATTCCGGACGGGAAGAAGGAAAACTTGTATGTGTTTGTTCTTGCATACGGAATAAGAAAGGTGTTTTTTATCCTTATGTCTATCTGAGGGTCGTATTAAGTTATCTTTGTGTTGTATCTCTAAATTAGAATTAATTGCTTTATGTATGATTACTACTTTGCTCTTGGTTCTTCTATCCTCTAGTGTTTCAAGGTTTAATGATTTAACTAATGGTGTTACTCTTGTCAGTTTCGAATATTCTCCAGTAATGAATCTGGCAGCTCTTTTTTGAATTTGTTCTAGTTTATCAATGTTTTCTTTGGTGGATGGGTCCCATACAGAAGATGCATATTCTAGTACAGGTCTCACCAAAGTGAGGTAGCATTTTAGTTTTATATCTCTATTACATTTGTTAAAGTTCCTTTTTATAAAGCCTAATGTTTTGTTTGATTTTTTAATAACTTCATTGACATGGGGATTCCATGATAGTTTCTCATTTATTAAGACTCCTAAGTATCAAAAGGAAATATCTATATGAAACGCTGCAGGAGTTTGGCATACCTAACAAACTGACAAGAATGATATATGTCACGCTGAACAACTCAAGAAGCAAAGTTAAGGTTCAAGGAGAATACTCAAGGGGATTTAGGATTAGACAAGGACTAAGGCAGGGAGACTCACTGTCTTGTATGCTCTTTAACTTAACGTTAGAAAGAGTTATTAGAAACATAAATATTGACACTCGAGGAACAATAACTGGATACTTCCTGAGGGAAACTCAAGAACCAAAAGCTATTGGCACTTTCTATAGCCAACCCATCCAGTACCTTGCATATGCTGATGACATAGCCCTGCTTGCTAAAAGTACTAAAGACATATCAAAGTCATACATTGAATTAGAAGACGCATCACTGCAATCAGGGCTGGAAGTCAACAACCAAAAAACAAAATACATGACCCTAGAAAGAGAAGAAAGGACAGGTGAAGACATTAAAATTAGGAACCAGACTTTTGAAAAAGTAAATCAATTCAAATACCTAGGATCAATACTAAATGAAAGGTATGAATTAATGATAGAAATTAAAGAAAGAATATCAGCCGGTAATAGAGCATACTTTAGTAGCCAGAATATCCTCAAAAACAAAAATATTACAAGGGAAACAAAGAAAACTCTTTATAAAACGATCATCAGACCAGCTGTAACATATGCAAGTGAAACTTGGACCTTGACAAAAACTGCAGAAAACCTGTTAAATACATGGGAGAGGAAAGTTCTCAGGAAAATATATGGACCAACAAAGGATGAGTTCGGATGGAGAATAAGAACCAACCATGAACTATACAATCTATATCAGGATACCACAATAGTTGCAGAAATAAAAAAGGGCAGACTGCGCTGGGCAGGACACCTAGAAAGAATGTCAAATGATAGAGGAGTAAAGAGGGTACACCACCAAAACCCCAGAGGAAAACGGCTCAAGGGAAGACCTAGGCTTAGGTGGATGGATGACATAGAGAAAGATCTACAACAACTGGGCATCCAATATTGGAAAAGAAAGGCGTTGATAAGGACTGAGTGGAAGGAGGTCGTGAGGCAGGCCCAAGCCCTACATGGGCTGTAGCGCCACAGGGATGGATGGATGGATGGACGCAAAAAATTTTGCTTGGTATACGAGCTTTGGTTTGGTTTACGACCTTTTTTTGGAATCGCCTAGCGATGCACTCTGGCATTTTTAGTTAAAAATAGCATCGACATCTCGCTTTCCTCGAGACTTCCGGCTATTGTGTGATTCTACGAGATTTCAATAAAAATTACCGGATGTTTTTATCTTGTTTCATTTTGATCCGTGTGTGAACTAGTTTGATGCCACTCTATTGAGTATGTATTCACCCGAGGTGATCAAAAATCGCATTAGCGGTCTTTAATCGTCATTATTTCCCAGTGCAAGTTATATTATTTTTAAAGTTAATTCATTTTCTGATGCATTAATCATTTTATTTTTTAAGATAAACGAATATCTTTAGAAAAAAAAATAAAGGTTTGTATCGAGAATCGACGATGATTTTTATTTAATTATAATTAAATAAAAAATTATTTTTCTTTTCAAAGTTTGTTGTTGCTTTGTTACCAGTAAGACTGTGACTAACACGCGGGTGACGGTGAAATCAAATCATTTTCTTAATATTCCAGTATATATATAATATACACGTCATCACTGTTGTAGGTCGAATTCTGATAAAAAATGATTTTTTTAAAAAGTCGCTTAATTGCCGAGGTCTAACACACAGTGCGTCTTTGATGGGATCAACGGTCAAGGCCGCAATTGATTGACTGAGGAAATAGTGCGTCTCAGGGTGACATATCTGCACGTCAAAAGCATTAAATGTAAAATTAACATAATGATATGTTTAATTTTTTTTTAAATTCATTGATTCGATGGGCATTGCAAATGCGAGCGGGGGTGACATGCCACGCCACAGGCACCATGGGACGAGGCGAGGCGAAAAATTTGAACTTAGTTTTAACGCATGCGCAGACAATTATAAACTGGTAACTTTTAAAAAAAAATTAATTGGAATCAAAACATGACCACAGAACGTAATCAAAGTCATTAACTTAGGCAAAAAAATAATAATATATATATATATATAAAAAGTTCCCGACTAGTGATAACTTTTCCCAACTATTTCCCGACTTTCAAGACCGAGAATTTTTTTCCCGTTTTCCCAACTGAGTGGGAACCCTAGTTATATTTAAAAGGTCTTTAAAATCGAACCGTCTTAACAACCTTAGGAAAGAGTGAAGAAATATTAGGGTCCCGATATTCCGATACGATTCAGATTTATAGTCCCATCACTAATTGACGCACATCATGTACTTAAATAAATTTCAAGCACATGTTAATATTTTGCCGCCATATTGGTTTTCGTTTCACTCGGTCACCGGTTAGCTCGACCCCTTTTGGCATACCCCTAGGCCGTTGACTTACCCAGGTTCTACTGTATTTTTAAAAAATAAAGAGCAGAGCAAATAAAATAAAGTCGTGATTTATAACATACTTACCTGAGGTATGTAAAATTTATTCAAGAATGAAATCAAAGTAATTAAATGTTTGGGAATTTTTAGTGATGTATGCCATAAACACACACTATTACTAACTGTTACAACTAAATCTACACCTTTTAATTCACAGTGGGAAAGTAAGCACACTGATAATGCTAACGTCACGGCTAATTAAAGTAAGCTCAATTACAATGCTAATGTCACAGCTAATTAAAGTAAGAACAATTATAATGCTATTGACACAGCTAATTAAATTAAAATTTATTTCTGTAACCTCAAAGGTCAAAAAAGTTTAATCCAGAGAATGCCTCAATATCACTTGACGAGTCTATCACAATATCTTTCCAAAAAAAAATGTGAAAACTTTCTAAAAGGAGCTGCCATTATCAAAGATTCAAATAAACTTGATGTAAACAAATGAAAGTCTTGGAAGAATTTGAAAATCAAAAAAAAGAAATGGCAATGTCACCACGGCTCAAAAACATAATGAGTGCTTTTGGCCTCTGTACCCAATAAAGGATTTAAAAACAATAATAATAAAAAAATAAGCAAAGGATTAATTTAGCTGGGAGTCTTTCATAAAAAAACAAAAGAAAAAATGATAAACATCGGGATAGATAAAAAAATACGAGAAAAATGCTTTTCTTTAAGAATGGATTAAAGTTGTCTAAAACCGAAACAGATTATGTGGTGACAGCAAAATAAATAAAAAAACATAATAATAACTTTTAGCTACTTTTCTACTTCATCTTCTATACTCCAAATAAACCATGGTCACATAGTGTGTAGGGGTCTACCGATATGCATTTTTGCCGATATTGCAGATACCGATATTACCAATATTTTTTTTTGCCGATATGAGTATTTGTTAGGACAAAAACCAGCGGTCATATTTGATGACGTCATTCTTAAATTTATCACTCGTAATTATTTATCTTTTTTATTAGGGGACTACCGATATGCATTTTTGCCGATATTACCGATATTTTTTTCCGATATGAGTGCCGATAGGGTATTTGTTAGGACAAAAACCAGCGGTCATATTTGATGACATCATTCTTAAATTTATCACTCCTAATTATTTATCTTTTATATTAAGGGACTAACGATATGCATTTTCACCGACATTACCGATATTTTTTTCCGATATGAATATTTGTTAGGACAAAAACTAGCGGTCTTATTTGATGACATCATTCTTAAATTTATCACTCCTAATTATTTATATTTTATATTAGGGGTCTACCGATAATCATTTTTGCCGATATTACCGATATTTTTTTCCGATATGAGTGCCGATATGAGTATTTGTTAGGACAAAAATAACCGCGGTCATATTTGATGACGTCATTCTTAAATTTATCACTCGTAATTATTTATATCTTATGATTAAGGGGTCTACCGATATCTAGTTTTGCCGAAATTACCTTTTTTTTCCTCCAGAAACAAAGTTTCCGATGTGTTTACAAGTTCCAGATCATGACCTACATAGCACTCATAACAAAACGAACCGTCCTTTATAAAAATATACAAGCATATTAGGTACTCCTTTTGAAACTTCAACCTTGACTCATAATTATTAATTCTAACCAATAGTTTAATGGCTTTTGCACACAGCCACCTTTTATGAATGAAACAATGAGAACAAAGTACAATAGTAATAGAGTGAAAATGAGGCTGAAGGTTGAATGGTTGCCAATGACAACAAGTCTTCACACGGTATATTTTGTTATTCCTTACAAAACAAAATGTTTTAGACATCTGCGATTCTGCGTGCATCTTTGCTATTAGGGCAATTACGTGAACATAATGTTTACATGTTATACATTTATTAGAGCAATTACGGTATACTTGGCATCGGCACTATTTACACAGTATTTCTGAGTATACGAAAATCGGCCGATACCTAAACAATATCAAAGCACATGGCACACTGTATCGTGGCTGCACATATTAATACTAGGGCTCTTTTGACTATTTCACTACCGGTATCGGGGTTGATATATTAATTTGTCGAGATATTGTAAATCTAAATGATCGTTTTTTTGTTTCCGTTTTTTTTTGGGGTCAGAATGTCACTTATTATGAAATATCGGTGACGTCAATATCGGGACCTTTACATGCTACCGATATCGATATTGCCGATATCCAGATATCGGTACCGATATATCGGCCAGCCGATATATCGGTAGACCCCTAATAGTGTGTAATATACTTCTGATTTCACTGACTTGTCTACTTAGTACCCATCACATTGTGTGTAATGTGCTTCTGATTTCACTGACACATCTACTTAGTACCCATCACATAGTGTGTAATGTACTTCTGATTTCACTGACACATCTACTTAGTACCCATCACTATCACATAGTGTGTAATGTGCTTCTGATTTCACTGACATATCTACTTAGTACCCATCATATAGTGTGTAATGTACTCTGATTTCACTGACTCATCTACTTAGTACCCATCATATAGTGTGTAATGTACTTCTGATTTCACTGACACATCTACTTAGTACCCATCACATAGTGTGTAATGTACTTCTGAGTTCACTGACTCATCTACTTAGTACCCATCATATAGTGTGTAATGTACTTCTGATTTCACTGACTCATCTAATTAGTACCCATCATATAGTGTGTAATGTACTTCTGATTTCACTGACTCATCTACTTAATACCCATCATATAGTGTGTAATGTGCTTCTGATTTCACAGACTCATCTACTTAGTACCCATCATATAGTGTGTAATGTGCTTCTGATTTCACAGACTTATACCCTTACTACCCTCTGTAATACCCGCCCTCCAAGTACTCAAGGGAAAACTTCCTTGTAACCAGGTTGAACTCACCGTCAGCTTTCTGCACTTCCTTATTTTTGGCAGCAGCCTCCATGATCTTCCCTGTGAAGTCCAAGTCATCGTCATCATCCTTGAGGAGAATGTCATCATCGGTGAAGTTCATGAAAGGTCCGAACTCAGAGTCTTTATCCGATGGGTTAGCTGGGACAAAGACAGAAATGATATTTTGTACTGAAAGTAGGTCTTCTAAATGAGCCAGCTGGGACAAAGACAGAGATGATATTTTGTACTGAAAGTAGGTCTTCTAAATGAGACAGCTGGGACAAAGACGATATTTTGTACTGAAAGTAGGTCTTCTAAATGAGCCAGCTGGGACAAAGACAGAAATGATATTTTGTACTGAAAGTAGGTCTTCTAAATGAGCCAGCTGGGACAAAGACAGAAATGATATTTTGTACTGAAATTAGGTCTTCTAAATGAGCCAGTTGGGACAAAGACAGAGATCATATTTTGTACTGAAAGTAGGTCTTCTAAATGAGCCAGCTGGGACAAAGACAGAGATGATATTTTGTACTGAAAGTAGGTCTTCTAAATGAGACAGCTGGGACAAAGACGATATTTTGTACTGAAAGTAGGTCTTCTAAATGAGCCAGCTGGGACAAAGACAGAGATGATATTTTGTACTGAAAGTAGGTCTTCTAAATGAGCCAGCTGGGACAAAGACAGAGATCATATTTTGTACTGAAAGTAGGTCTTCTAAATGAGACAGCTGGGACAAAGACAGAAATGATATTTTTGACTGAAAGTAGGTCTTCTAAATGAGCCAGTTGGGACAAAGACAGAGATGATATTTTGTACTGAAAGTAGGTCTTCTAAATTAGCCAGCTGGGACAAAGACAGAGATGATATTTTGTACTGAAAGTAAGTCTTCTAATTGAGACAGCTGGGACAAAGACAGAGATGATATTTTGTACTGAAAGTAAGTCTTCTAAATGAGCCAGCTGGGACAAAGACAGAGATGATATTTTGTACTGAAAGTAGGTCTTCTAAATGAGACAGCTGGGACAAAGACGATATTTTGTACTGAAAGTAGGTCTTCTAAATGAGCCAGCTGGGACAAAGACAGAAATGATATTTTGTACTGAAAGTAGGTCTTCTAAATGAGCCAGCTGGGACAAAGACAGAAATGATATTTTGTACTGAAAGTAGGTCTTCTAAATGAGCCAGTTGGGACAAAGACAGAGATCATATTTTGTACTGAAAGTAGGTCTTCTAAATGAGCCAGCTGGGACAAAGACAGAGATGATATTTTGTACTGAAAGTAGGTCTTCTAAATGAGACAGCTGGGACAAAGACGATATTTTGTACTGAAAGTAGGTCTTCTAAATGAGCCAGCTGGGACAAAGACAGAGATGATATTTTGTACTGAAAGTAGGTCTTCTAAATGAGCCAGCTGGGACAAAGACAGAGATCATATTTTGTACTGAAAGTAGGTCTTCTAAATGAGACAGCTGGGACAAAGACAGAAATGATATTTTTTACTGAAAGTAGGTCTTCTAAATGAGCCAGTTGGGACAAAGACAGAGATGATATTTTGTACTGAAAGTAGGTCTTCTAAATTAGCCAGCTGGGACAAAGACAGAGATGATATTTTGTACTGAAAGTAGGTCTTTTAAATGAGCCAGCTGGGACAAAGACAGAGATGATATTTTGTACTGAAAGTAGGTCTTCTAAATGAGACAGCTGGGACAAAGACGATATTTTGTACTGAAAGTAGGTCTTCTAAATGAGCCAGCTGGGACAAAGACAGAGATGATATTTTGTACTGAAAGTAGGTCTTCTAAATGAGCCAGCTGGGACAAAGACAGAGATCATATTTTGTACTGAAAGTAGGTCTTCTAAATGAGACAGCTGGGACAAAGACAGAAATGATATTTTTTACTGAAAGTAGGTCTTCTAAATGAGCCAGTTGGGACAAAGACAGAGATGATATTTTGTACTGAAAGTAGGTCTTCTAAATTAGCCAGCTGGGACAAAGACAGAGATGATATTTTGTACTGAAAGTAAGTCTTCTAAATGAGCCAGATTGGACAAAGACAGAGATGATATTTTGTACTGAAAGTAGGTCTTCTAAATGAGCCAGCTGGGACAAAGACAGAAATGATATTTTGTACTGAAAGTACGTCTTCTAAATGAGACAGCTGAGACAAAGACAGAGATGATATTTTGTACTGAAAGTAGGTCTTCTAAATGAGCCAGCTGGGACAAAGACGAGATGATATTTTGTACTGAAAGTAGGTCTTCTAAATGAGCCAGCTGGGACAAAGACAGAGATGATATTTTGTACTGAAAGTAAGTCTTCTAATTGAGACAGCTGGGAAAAAGACAGAGATGGTATTTTGTACTGAAAGTAGGTCTTCTAAATGAGCCAGCTGGGACAAAGACAGAGATGATATTTTGTACTGAAAGTAGGTCTTCTAAATGAGACAGCTGGGACAAAGACGATATTTTGTACTGAAAGTAGGTCTTCTAAATGAGCCAGCTGGGACAAAGACAGAAATGATATTTTTTACTGAAAGTAGGTCTTCTAAATGAGCCAGCTGGGACAAAGACAGAGATGATATTTTGTACTGAAAGTAGGTCTTCTAAATGAGACAGCTGGGACAAAGACGATATTTTGTACTGAAAGTAGGTCTTCTAAATGAGCCAGCTGGGACAAAGACAGAGATGATATTTTGTACTGAAAGTAGGTCTTCTAAATGAGCCAGCTGGGACAAAGACAGAGATCATATTTTGTACTGAAAGTAGGTCTTCTAAATGAGACAGCTGGGACAAAGACAGAAATGATATTTTTTACTGAAAGTAGGTCTTCTAAATGAGCCAGTTGGGACAAAGACAGAGATGATATTTTGTACTGAAAGTAGGTCTTCTAAATTAGCCAGCTGGGACAAAGACAGAGATGATATTTTGTACTGAAAGTAAGTCTTCTAAATGAGCCAGATTGGACAAAGACAGAGATGATATTTTGTACTGAAAGTAGGTCTTCTAAATGAGCCAGCTGGGACAAAGACAGAAATGATATTTTGTACTGAAAGTACGTCTTCTAAATGAGACAGCTGAGACAAAGACAGAGATGATATTTTGTACTGAAAGTAGGTCTTCTAAATGAGCCAGCTGGGACAAAGACGAGATGATATTTTGTACTGAAAGTAGGTCTTCTAAATGAGCCAGCTGGGACAAAGACAGAGATGATATTTTAGTACTGAAAGTAAGTCTTCTAATTGAGACAGCTGGGACAAAGACAGAGATGGTATTTTGTACTGAAAGTAGGTCTTCTAAATGAGCCAGCTGGGACAAAGACAGAGATGATATTTTGTACTGAAAGTAGGTCTTCTAAATGAGACAGCTGGGACAAAGACGATATTTTGTACTGAAAGTAGGTCTTCTAAATGAGCCAGCTGGGACAAAGACAGAAATGATATTTTGTACTGAAAGTAGGTCTTCTAAATGAGCCAGCTGGGACAAAGACAGAAATGATATTTTGTACTGAAAGTAGGTCTTCTAAATGAGCCAGTTGGGACGAAGACAGAGATCATATTTTGTACTGAAAGTAGGTCTTCTAAATGAGCCAGCTGGGACAAAGACAGAGATGATATTTTGTACTGAAAGTAGGTCTTCTAAATGAGACAGCTGGGACAAAGACGATATTTTGTACTGAAAGTAGGTCTTCTAAATGAGCCAGCTGGGACAAAGACAGAGATGATATTTTGTACTGAAAGTAGGTCTTCTAAATGAGCCAGCTGGACAAAGACAGAGATCATATTTTGTACTGAAAGTAGGTCTTCTAAATGAGACAGCTGGGACAAAGACAGAAATGATATTTTTTACTGAAAGTAGGTCTTCTAAATGAGCCAGTTGGGACAAAGACAGAGATGATATTTTGTACTGAAAGTAGGTCTTCTAAATTAGCCAGCTGGGACAAAGACAGAGATGATATTTTGTACTGAAAGTAAGTCTTCTAATTGAGACAGCTGGGACAAAGACAGAGATATTTTGTACTGAAAGTAGGTCTTCTAAATGAGACAGCTGGGACAAAGACAGAGATGATATTTTGTACTGAAAGTAGGTCTTCTAAATGAGACAGCTGGGACAAAGACGATATTTTGTACTGAAAGTAGGTCTTCTAAATGAGCCAGCTGGGACAAAGACAGAAATGATATTTTGTACTGAAAGTAGGTCTTCTAAATGAGCCAGCTGGGACAAAGACAGAAATGATATTTTGTACTGAAAGTAGGTCTTCTAAATGAGCCAGTTGGGACAAAGACAGAGATCATATTTTGTACTGAAAGTAGGTCTTCTAAATGAGCAAGCTGGGACAAAGACAGAGATGATATTTTGTACTGAAAGTAGGTCTTCTAAATGAGACAGCTGGGACAAAGACGATATTTTGTACTGAAAGTAGGTCTTCTAAATGAGCCAGCTGGGACAAAGACAGAGATGATATTTTGTACTGAAAGTAGGTCTTCTAAATGAGCCAGCTGGGACAAAGACAGAGATCATATTTTGTACTGAAAGTAGGTCTTCTAAATGAGACAGCTGGGACAAAGACAGAAATGATATTTTTTACTGAAAGTAGGTCTTCTAAATGAGCCAGTTGGGACAAAGACAGAGATGATATTTTGTACTGAAAGTAGGTCTTCTAAATTAGCCAGCTGGGACAAAGACAGAGATGATATTTTGTACTGAAAGTAAGTCTTCTAAATGAGCCAGATGGGACAAAGACAGAGATGATATTTTGTACTGAAAGTAGGTCTTCTAAATGAGGCAGCTGGGACAAAGACAGAGATATTTTGTACTGAAAGTAGGTCTTCTAAATGAGCCAGCTGGGACAAAGACAGAGATATTTTGTACTGAAAGTAGGTCTTCTAAATGAGCCAGATGGGACAAAGACTGGAAATATTGTTATTTGTATGGCTAATTATAGTAATAAATATAATTATACTTAATCACATTTATGATGTGATGAAATACTGAATTGCAGCTCTTTATATCAATTTTATCATGTTCCTATTATCAAATTTAAGGGTGAAAATAAACTAGAATTTTTAAAACTATGTATGGTCACATAAAGTATGATAACGAAAGAATTTTTGGGATTTTTTTTTACATTATGCTTACATTTTAAAAGAAGTATGTTAATTTTCAATTAAAAGCATTATAATATACCTTAATATATTTTAGCTTTACATCATCTGCTAGTCAATGTTTTGATAAAGAACTTCTAATGTTCTTTGAGTTGATAGTAAAGATATATTTCTAACTCATTTGGTTAATATTTTATGATTTTTCAAAAAGGAAGTAAAATTGACTTCTTGTCTCCCTCTTTATTTTTTGTCAAATTGTGGTTCAGCTCATTATGGAATTAATCAAATTTGTATTTACAACATTGTGATGAACTGAAACAAATAGAGTTGATGTGTATTTGACTGTATTAACAACATTGTGATGAACTGAAACAAATAGAGTAGATGTGTATTTGACTGTATTAACAACATTGTGATGAACTGAAACAAATAGAGTAGAGGTGTATTTGACTGCCAGTGGAGGTCATTGTTCTATCTAGGGGTCTACCGATATCTGGATATCGGCAATATTGGTATCGGTAGCATGTAAAGGTCCCGATATTGACGTCACCGATATTTCATAATAAGTGACATTTTGACCCAAAAAAAAACGGAAACAAAAAAACTATCATTTAGATTTACAATATCTCGACAAATTAATATATCGACCCCGATACCGGTATTGAAATAGTCAAAAGAGTCCTAGTATTAATATGTGCAGCCACGATACAGTGTGCCATGTGCTTTGATATTGTTTAGGTATCGGCCGATTTTCGTATACTCAGAAATACTGTGTAAATAGTGCCGATGCCAAGTATACCGTAATTGCTCTAATAAATGTATAACATGTAAACATTATGTTCACGTAATTGCTCTAATAGCAAAGATGCACGCAGAATCGCAGATGTCTAAAACATTTCGTTTCGTATGGAATAACAAAATGTACCGTGTGAAGACTTGTTGTCATTGGCAACCATTCAACCTTCAGCCTCATTTTCACTCTATTACTATTGTACTTTGTTCTCATTGTTTCATTCATAAAAGGTGGCCGTGTGCAAAAGCCATTAAACTATTGGTTAGAATTAATAATTATGAGTCAAGGTTGAAGTTTCAAAAGGAGTACCTAATATGCTTGTACATTTTTATAAAGGACGGTTCGTTTTGTATGAGTCCCATGTAGGTCATGATCTGGAACTTGTAAACACATCGGAAACTTCGTTTCGGGAAAAAAAATCGGTAATTTCGGCAAAACTGGATATCGGTAGACCCCTTAATTATAAGATATAAATAATTACGAGTGATAAATTTAAGAATGACGTCATCAAATATGACCGCTGTTATTTTTGTCCTAACAAATACTCATATCGGCACTCATATCAGAAAAAAATATCGGTAATATCGGCAAAAATGCTTATCGGTAGACCCCTAATATAAAATATAAATAATTAGGAGTGATAAATTTAAGAATGACGTCATCAAATAAGACCGCTGGTTTTTGTCCTAACAAATATTCATATCGGAAAAAAATATCGGTAATATCGGCGAAAATGCATATCGGTAGTCCCCTAATATAAAAGATAAATAATTACGAGTGATAAATTTAAGAATGACGTCATCAAATATGACCGCTGGTTTTTGTCCTAACAAATACTCATATCGGCACTCATATCGGCAAAAAAAATATCGGTAATATCGGTATCGGCAACATCGGCAAAAAGGCATATCGGTAGACCCCTAGTTCTATCCATTCCTTTTTTGCTTTTACCATATCTTTCCTGATTTCTCTGTATCTGGGTCGGAGCATTGTTGTTCTATATATTCATGGATAGAACAACAATGCTCTGACATTGATGAAAATCTACTAAGGAACAATTCAAGAAAGGCTTACAAAATTGTTAAAGACTTGAAATCCACCAAACAAGGTTGTAACTCAACCATACAAGATAAATCCGCAAAATGTATCACAGAAGAACTGTCAAGAAATTCTCAAAAGATGGACCGAATACTGTTCTGAGCTGTACAATGAAGACTCCAAAGGCGATGCCTCAGTGCTCAACTGCCCAAAGTCAACTAACACTGACATGCATTCTATTCTCCGCGACGAGGTGGTGCTGGCTGTACAAAAATTGAAGAAGGGGAAATCAGCTGGAGCGGACAACATTCCGGGTAAACTGATTCAAGCAGGAGGTGACCCCGTAATAAACATCCTAACTAAAATGTGCAACAAGATCTGGCAGACAGGGAAATGGCCAACCCCCTGGACGCAATCGCTGGTTATCACGCTCCCAAAAAAGGGTAATCTACAGATGTGTCAGAACTACCGTACAATCAGCCTGATTAGTCACCCCAGCAAAGTCATGCTTATGATCATATTGAACAGACTGAAAGCACAAGCAGAGCAAATCATTTCAGAAGAGCAGGCGGGCTTCAGAGCAGGAAGAAGCACAACGGAGCAAATCTTTAACCTGCGAGTTCTCTGTGAAAAACATCTCCAACACCACAGTGACCTCTATCATGTCTTTATAGACTTTAAAAAAAGCGTTCGACAGAGTGTGGCATGCGGCACTGTGGGCAACTATGCACAAATTCAACATAAATGCAAACCTAATTGAGGTGATCAAGAACCTTTACAACAGAGCAACCAGCGCAGTACTCTTCAACAGCAAGCTGAGAGATTGGTTCAAGACCACTGTTGGTGTCAGACAAGGATGTCTACTTTCCCCCATCCTCTTCAACCTCTTCCTTGAAAGGATCATGACAGATGTGCTAGAAGACCATGTCAGAACAGTCAGCATCGCAGGGAGAAGTATAACCAACATACGCTTCGCCGATGACATTGACGGCCTAGCTGGTAGCCAGGACAAACTAAAAGAATTCCTCGCAAAGCTAGAGAAAACAACAAAGGCGTACGGCATGGAAATCAATGCAGAAAAGACCAAGGTCATGGCAAATAGTAAATTCACAAGTGAGATTCGGATAAACGGGCAAAAACTCAAAGAAGTTTCCACCTTCAAATATCTAGGGGCCAAAATATCCGACGAAGGATCAAAGCCATAAATTCTTGCCAGAGTAGCCCAAACAATGGCAGCATTGAGTAAATTAAAGCACATCTGGCAAAGTAAGAAGCTCTCCCTGAGAACAAAGATCCGGCTAATGCCCTCTCTGGCGATGTCGGTCTTTTTGTATGGTTGTGAGGCTTGGACGCTCACTGCAGACCTCCAAAGAAGAATCAATGCGCTGGAGATGAGATGTTTCAGAAAGATATTGAACATATCCTACACAGCGCACATCACAAACGAAGCGGTCCGCAACACAATAAGTACTGTCATTGGCCCCTACGAGGACCTACTCACATCAATTAAGAAGAGGAGACTACGGTGGTACTGACACGTGACAAGAACTGGAGGTCTCGCAAAAACTATATTGCAAGGCACAGTCCAGGGAGGAAGGAAAAGAGGCAGACAAAAGAAGAGATGGGAGGACGATATCAAAGAGTGGACCGGCCTGTCATTCAGCGACTCTCAAAGGGCTGCACAGGACCGGGACAAATGGCGTGTGTTAGTGAGCAGTTCACGATGGTGCCCCAACGACCCAACAACGGGTTAAGGGATAGTTCAAGTTCAAGGAGGTCATTGGAAAGTTCCCACTTAGTTAATTTAGAAGTAACTGGGGTCAAAAATACACTTTTGCGCTCTAAAATGTTTGCCCTTCCTCCAAATTTTCAAAACTTCCTAACTTTTAAGATATTTGAGGTAGATGAATAATAAAATAATTGTTGTGGTTCTGTTCTAATGAAGATAAGTTTTATTTAGGGGACTACTTGAATAGTATGTAATTTGGGGAGTACTTAAATATTATGTAATTTCAGTTTTAAAGTTTCAACCAACTAAAGTTTAAATACCAACTGAAAGTGAGACACCTCTGCCCTGCACTTCAAGACTCACATCTAAATCAACTACTAACTACATCAGGCTACAACAACAACATCAAGCTACAACAACATAAGGCTACACCAACAACATCAGGCTACAACAACAACATCAGGCTACACCAACAACATCAGGCTACAACAATATCAGGCTACAACAACAACATCAGGCTACACCAACAACATCTGGCTACAACAACATCAGGCTACAACAACAACATCAGGCTACAACAACAACATCAGGCTACAACAACAACATCAGGCTACACCAACAACATCAGGCTACAACAACATCAGGCTACAACAACATCAGGCTACAACAAACATCAGGCTACAACACAACATCAGGCTACACCAACAACATCAGGCTACACAACAACATCAGGCTACAACAACAACATCAGGCTACAACAACAACATCAGGCTACACCAACAACATCAGGCTACACCAACAACATCAGGCTACAACAACATCAGGCTACAACAACATCAGGCTGCACAACAACATCAGGCTACACCAACAACATCAGGCTACACCAACAACATCAGGCTACACCAACAACATCAGGCTACACCAACAACATCAGGCTACACCAACATCAGGCTACACCAACAACATCAGGCTACACCAACAACATCAGGCTACACAACATCAGCTACACCAACAACATCAGGCTACACCAACAACATCAGGCTACACCAACAACATCAGGCTACAACAACATCAGGCTACAACATCAGGCTACACCAACAACATCAGGCTACACCAACAACATCAGGCTACACCAACAACATCAGGCTACACCAACAACATCAGGCTACACAACAACATCAGGCTACAACAACAACATCAGGCTACAACAACAACATCAGCTACACCAACAACATAAGGCTACACCAACATCATCAGGCTACACCAACAACATCAGGCTACAACATCATCAGGCTACAACAACATCAGGCTACAACAACAACATCAGGCTTTAAAAACCACAACATCAGGCTACAACAACATCAGGCTACAACAACAACATCAGGCTACAACAACAACATCAGGCTACAACAACATCAGGCTACAACAACATCAGGCTACAACAACATCAGGCTACAACAACATCAGGATACACCAACAACATCAGGCTACAACAACAACATCAGGCTACACCAACAACATCAGGCAACACCAACAACATCAGGCTACAACAACATCAGGCTACAACAACATCAGGCTACAACAACATCAGGCTACACCAACAACATCAGGCTACACCAACAAAATCAGGCTACACAACAACATCAGGCTACACAACAACATCAGGCTACAACAACAACATCAGGCTACACCAACAACATCAGGCAACACCAACAACATCAGGGTACAACAACATCAGGCTACAACAACAACATAAGGCTACAACAACAACATAAGGCTACACCAACAACATCAGGCTACACCAACAACATCTGGCTACACCAACAACATCAGCTACACCAACAACATCTGGCTACACCAACAACATCATCTACACCAACAACATAAGGCTACACCAACATCATCAGGCTACACCAACAACATCAGGCTACAACATCATCAGGCTACAACAACATCAGGCTACAACAACATCAGGCTTTAAAAACCACAACATCAGGCTACAACAACATCAGGCTACAACAACAACATCAGGCTACAACAACAACATCAGGCTACAACAACATCAGGCTACAACAACAACATCAGGCTACAACAACATCAGGATACACCAACAACATCAGGCTACAACAACAACATCAGGCTATACCAACAACATCAGGCTACAACAACATCAGGCTACAACAACATCAGGCTACAACAACATCAGGCTACAACAACATCAGGCTACACCAACAACATCAGGCTACACAACAACATCAGGCTACAACAACAACATCAGGCTACACCAACAACATCAGGCAACACCAACAACATCAGGGTACAACAACATCAGGCTACAACAACAACATCAGGCTACAACAACAACATCAGGCTACACCAACAACATCAGGCTACACCAACAACATCTGGCTACACCAACAACATCAGGCTACACCAACAACATCAGGCTACACCAACAACATCAGGCTACACCAACAACATCAGGCTACACCAACAACATCAGGCTACACCAACAACATCAGCTACAACAACAACATCAGGCTACACCAACAACATCTGGCTACACCAACAACATCTGGCTACACCAACAACATCTGGCTACACCAACAACATCTGGCTACACCAAGAACATCTGGCTACACCAACAACATGAGGCTAAACCAACATCAGGCTGCACCAACAACATCAGGCTACACCAACTACATCAGGCTAAACCAACATCAGGCTACACCAGCTACATCTGGCTACACCAACAACATCAGGCTAAACCAACATCAGGCTACACCAACAACATCTGGCTACACCAACAACATCAGGCTAAACCAACATCAGGCTGCACCAACAACATCAGGCTACACCAACAACATCAGGCTAAACCAACATCAGGCTACACCAGCTACATCTGGCTACACCAACATTCTATATCACATCTAACCTAAACCATACCAACAATCTACATCACATCTAACCTGACTCTAAGAAACATTCTATATCATATCTAGCCTGACCCTAAGAAACATTCTATATCATATCTAGCCCTACGTTCTATCAGTTGCCCACAAATGGCCACTGGATCTGAATGATGATTCCTAACATTGAAATCTGATTTAACCCATTTAATACGTTTCGCCGCAGCCTGCGCCAACGCGATTTCAGTCGTGTACGTTTAGCCACTCCCTGCGTCACCGATGGTTTGTTTCATTTTATTAGTAATTCGACTTTTCCATTACACTATTTTATAAATAGCTTATAAAACTTTTTATTCAGAAGAGTTTCAACTTCCGTTGTGTGCAATTTCGAAAGGATTAGACGATGTTTAGTGTATTTTGTGCTTGTTTTTTTCAGTTAAAAAAATTTGTAAACAAAAACAGCTGATCAAAATGGCTTCATTGAGTACTAATCCTAGTACTAATATATTAATTTTTCAATCTAGAACTGATGATTAAGCAAATAAATTGATTTAAATGGACAATATAATTTCAAATAAAGATACATTTGAAGACTCATTGTCGACTGTGACTACGAAAAATAATATTTTGTAAATATATTATGTAAATTTTAGAGTATAACTGTTTTATTGTTGAATTTTATTTTAAAAAAACTGAAACATGTCATGGAAAAAAATTCATAACTTGATAATTTCTGGAGCTACTGCAATGAAACTTTCCAGTTGTTTTAGATATATAATAAGACTCATTTGTAAGAAATATGAACTTGATTGGATTAATTTTACCTGATTTATGAGCTGGTGAGTACAGCAACAAATAATTTTTCCCCCTTTTTTTTTACATAATCATGCAATAATATCCCTAAAGAGTTTTTTTAGGTAATTTTGTCTCACTTTTTAATAGTAGAAACATATTCCTTTTTCAATTACGTAAATTTTGAGGTGCAGCATAATATAGTTTTGATAAATAGCAAAGCAGAATTTTTCAGTTTAATATCATCAGGTGGAATGGATTTTTTTACCTTAAATTTTACTGCGTACCCTTGAAAAAATTGGCACGTATTGAATGGGTTAAGTTTATGGATTAATTAAAAATATTTCAAACTCCCAAAGACAAATGTGAAATGACAAAAATCCTAAAGACTTTATTATAGATTACCTCTCTGTTGATGGTTTGCCTTGAGTCTGAGATCTGACAACAGAGACTCATCAAAGGCTGCAGAATCTCTGGCATCTTTTCCCTCCTCACCTTCCACAGAGATCAGACTGAAATGAAAGTGAACGAAAAGATTAGCTGCATCTAACAGAAATTTTTTAAAGAATCAATTTTTAAAATAAACAACAAATTTTAATGATCATTTCTGAGTAAAAAATGTTAAAAACAATTATAATTATAAAACAAAAAGATGCTACTTTTTGTTTCTAAAATAAAATACACAATTGAAATAACTCCAAAACTAATAATTGTACTCCCTGGATAATGATGGTTAAAGACATGAACATCACATAAAACTAATAACACACACATTTCATCATTAAAGAATTGGTTTTACACAACTTATGCAATCAGTTTCAAATTATTCAGTCTTTTCCATCCTCACAACAATGAAATTAAAAGGTCTGCGCCCTGTTTAATTTTCTTAGCTCAAATGTTATCAATAAAAAAATGTAAGAGAGATGAGCTGCTACTAGAATCAATTCAATTTATAGCAAGAAATAAAAAGGTTTTGATTTTTTTAAGTTACAAACTTTTTCAAGTTTCCAAACATAAAACATTGGAAAGTTGATGGAGATCTCTGAAGATTTCATGAGTAAATAATTAATTCAAATGGAATTTTTTATTGTGTATCTAAGTGGGATTCAAGCAAAAAAAATAGACATCAGAATAAGCCACATGGCATGCAATGAGGGAGAAAAACAAGCACATTATTCAAAGCAACCAATCGTGCAATTCTGACCAAATTTATAAAAAGATATTTTGATAAGAAACTGAGCTATTCCAAATGTCCCTAGAAAATATGAATCTTACTAGACCTGCATTTCTTTTTAAATAAGACTGGAATGGGAAAGGCCACAGCCATTACCTTCAAAACATCTCTCTATATTCTGAAATTTTGTAGCTAATTACTTTCAATTTACATCTCTCTATATTCTTAACTTTTGTAGCTAATTACTTTCAATTTAATATCAAAGAAAAATTTAATATTAGCTCAATTAAGAAAATATAGTGTTTCTATATTTTTTTTAAAAAAGCAACTTAATGTGATTTTTCAAAATATAAGAGATGCACAAAAGTAAAAATAATGTGTAGGATATATGATGAGAAACACGCCAAGAACAAAATCCACTTTCTAAAGCAGCCCAAATAATCTCCCAGCCAAATCAATGCACTGAGGGAGGGAGGGATCTTTGATGGGAGCAAAGTTCACCTGTCATCATCTGAGCCCCTCCTGGCATAATGTTTCAATGCAGAAACCTGGTCATCTCCTTCCTGGTCATAGCTGTACACGGTGGACGTTGAGGCCCGGTCGTAGTTCAACCCCATACTTTTATAACTCTTCTCTGTCTCGTCAACAAGGCTGTCACTCTCATTGTCTAGTCCCAGCAGATCATCAATTGTGGGTTGATTGCCCTTTGCGTCTGTGGCATCTTGTCGGCTGGTGGATAAGCCAGAGGCCTTCTTCCAGTAATCAGAGGCGTCTTTCTTTAACCACGGGGCTTCTGACTTGGATGGCTGGTTGGCCCATGACTTAGGATCTGATAGTGTGCTTCCAGCTGGTTTGACTTGCTTAAGATTGAGATGGCTTCTTGATGGACAATGTTTTTCCTCTTCATCACTAGCACTGATGTTTAAAGTGGAGGGGTGGGGGTGATGCAGCATAGCACAACACAAAAAGTAATATCAACAACGGCATATTTCACATTAAAAACATCCATTTTTTTAAAATGTAACAGTTGTAGCTTAGGGCTTAATACAACTTACAAAAGTTCAAAAGAACTATCTAAATGTTTATTTACCAATAATTTTTAGGGATCTAAACTAATGTATATATGGCAGGTGACTTTTAAAATTTGTTTCAATTAACTTTTAAAGTCCCATAAGGTTTTCAAGTTTATTGCAATCAATTGGTTATGAATTTTTTAAAATTGCTGAATATGTATTTACTGTAAAACTGACTTCATCTTTTAGGATAAGCTTACAGAATGGTTATTTTACGTATCCAAACGACCATATTGAGTTTAGTACTATTTTTACTGCAGTTTAGCACTTTTTTTTTACAGAAAAGTATAGCAAAATGACATCTTCAAAAAAAAATATTGTAAAAACTAGCAAAAGCACTGGCGAAAGCAAACACTGACATTTCCGGAAGTCGACTAAAGCTTCTCTCACTAGATGAAGAGTTTTCTACTTTCTAAGATTTCATTACTAAAGAGAGTGCTATCGAGGCACACTTTACCACGCTTTGGGATTAGAGGCAAGGCCCGCATTACCGTGTTTTTGGGACTTTAAAGGTTAATAAAATGACTAATAAATAATGCTTTTTTTCAAGCTGCAGTTTTTGAAAGACTAGTCTACTGTTTTATGAAAACTATATTTATTAAATAAAGTGATAGCTTAGCCACTAAACACAAAACATTATTTTAAATTTGCAGGCTGGACAAGAACATTAAAAAAAAATTTATAACTACAACATAGCAAAGCATGATAATGTAATTTTGCAGAAATATTAGACTAAAACTAAACAAAGCCAAAAGATGTAATATAATTCTGATTTGATTTGATACACAGGTCTTACAGGTGAGATTAATGCAACATTAAATGTTGTTAGCCAGCTTCTGTTATTAAATGTTGTTAGCCAGCTTCTGTTATTGAATGTTGTTAGCCCAGCTTCTGTTATTAAATGTTGTTAGTCAGCTTCTGTTATTGAATCTAAATGGTTCAAATGTCCCATGATGTTTTTGACAGTATGTAATTGACAATGAAATGAGAGATGAGAAGAAAATTACTCACGTGTCCTGGTCATCTGTGTCCCGCTCTGAGCCGTCCTTATTGGATGTTTCATGGCCAGTTTCTTACTGGTTTCTGTCAATTCCTGTCATTAATTAAATGAGGATGAACATTAGACCATTATGTCAAGTCAACATATCCAAATAAGATTTACAAAACCTAACCTTAAATGTACAAGACGTGCAAGTGGGTCATCTTGTCAGTATTTTTGGATAACTTTAAATGTGTAACCCAAGTAAAAAATAAGCAAAAATTACTTTAAAACTTTAAATATAAAACTAATATAAAAACTAATTGAAACTAGAACTATTAATTATGCCACATTTTCACAGAACCGATCATTCCAAAAGTAAAATTTAGTTTTTTTTAAAAAAATTGTGAAGTTATAAATACTAAAAATGTAACAGCAGTCTCATAAAAAAAATGTGAGGTCAAAATGAATTATGTAAAATGTTTAGAAATTTTTCAATGTAAACTAACCCTCAGCATATTGAACTCATAATACTGGATAGCTCTGAGCCCTTGAAGCTCTCTGCCACTGCTGACATTGTCCTGGACGTCTTCTCCCAGTAGTGCAGCAACATGGTCTGGTAGTTGGCCAGGACATGGGAGAACATGTTACACCTGCTGCTGCCAGGAGGTCCACCTTCTGCATGACGTCCAGCTTTAACTTGTCAAACCTGCTCTTGGTCTTCCTCACTTGACCTTGAACCTAAGGAAGGTTAAGTAATTCATCCACTGAAGAAAGTTAAGCAGTTTTCCACAGCAAATATTTTTCTTCTGAATGGCTAGATGCTTTCATAGTGGATCTGGTAGACGACAAGCCTTAAGTAGGAATAGGTGCTGACTGTAAAAAAACTTTTCTTGCCGTTTTTAAAAAAAATATTTTTGACTTGCTACACAATGTTTTATGCTTTGTGTTTGAAGTAAAAAAAAAGAAAAAATGCCATTATTCCAATGTTGTTACTTTCTAATTACATCCTAATATATGCATATATTTTTGTGTGTCAGTTTTGCATGGTACATTTGTTTCAGTGCAAAGTCTGCAGATTTGATATTTACACGTTGAAATGCTACTCATTAAATTTTGTAATTATTTTTCAGACTTGTATGTCAAGATAATGTACTCAACTACTTACACGCCCGACGATAAACCTACTTACCGTTCAATATTTATATGTTGTGTTTATAAAGTTTTTATTTGGTCAATTATAATATGTCTCACTGTACTAACATCTAGGCCTTTAATTTTAAAAAAAATACTTTCCCTAAAAAGTTCAAAGGTTTGAAAAATCACCTTTCTAAACTTCTCTAACTGTTTGTACATGTCAGGGTCCAGCTCCTCTGAGACATTTTTCATCCACAGTAGTGCACCCCTGTACTCAGTGCGTGCACTCTCCATTCTATTAATAGTTACTAAAGTATCAGAAACAGCTCTGTAACGGAATGTCTCTACTTCTTGATAAAGCCGGCGGAGTGGATTGTGAAGGGCCAGCCTAGTGATGTACAAAAAAAATTGTAGAAAAAAGCAATGAGAACAAATATCCTGTTTAGAACACCAAAACTAACCCCCCCTCCCCTCTCCAATAGAAAGGAATCTTTAGACATCATATTTTTGGGAAGCTTTTTTATAAAGGTGACATAACAATAAGATAAACTGAACTGATAGCTGATACCTTTCTTGTGCTGAATTACTCTCTGCCTTGCCCACTGCAGCCATCATCTTCCCTGCCCTAGTTTTATCCTTATTGCTGTGAGCTTTGAGTAGTCTCCCCATGGTGTTCTCTTCCTGTGATACAACTAGAGAGGCACAAAAGATATAAGTTCAATTATTTAAGAAAAAAACCTTTGCCCAGTCCCACAAACTATAATGAATCAAACTTAATGGTCTTTAGAAAATACAACTAGAAAGGCACATAACAAATTAAGTTTGCCTGGACCTACAAATTATAATGAATCATTAATAGTCTTTAGAAGATACAACTAGAAAGGCACATAACAAATTAAGTTTGCCTGGACCACAAATTATAATGAATCAAACTCATCAACTTAATGTCTTTAGAAAATACAACTAGAAAGGCACATAAAAAATTAAGTTTGCCTGGTCCCACAAATTTTAATGAATCATTAATGGTCTTTAGAAAATACAACTAGAAAGGCACATAACAAAATAAGTTTGCCTGGTCCCACAAATTATAATGAATCATTAATAGTCTTTAGAAGATACAATAAATGAAGAAATCAATACTTTTTTAAAATAAATGTTTAAATTAAGCTGAAATAGAATTTCATACTACAGGCAAACGTAAGCAGTCTTGATTTTTCATATCATTAGTTTCCTTTAGGCTGTCAAATCCACAATGCCTTGACAATGTCTTCCAAATGTACTGTAAATGTTCATGCTTTAAACATGACCAGTCATTTCACAAATATTCAGACTAAAACATGCCCGATCTTTTCTTTAATATATATGTATGTATATATATTTCATAAATAGTATTAAAATGTATTAGTTTATTGTGCAACATTACAGTGAGTAGTATTTTTTCGCGTTCAAGATTTAAATATTAACATGACACAAGAGACTTATAATCAAAGAGCACAAACTGACCACGACTAAAAAAATAACTTACCGCACAGTCTGTCTTGGTACTTCTCAATGACTCGCAGCAACTCCATGCTGGATCTCTGAATTGCTTTGAACACCTGTTCATGAAGCAGAAACTATTTTTATATTCAGGATTGATATTTTCATTGTAAAAAAATGTGCATGCAATTTAACATGATCCAATTTTGTATTTCAGAACCATTTATAAAAGAAAATATTCAAAATGTTATAATTAAAAACACAGAAAGAGCTATGGAGAATAATGATCTTAAGTTATCTTACTTTAATATTCAAATTTTATGTTAATATTAAAACTCAATTATTTCAATCTTAATAATTATTTCAAGCTTATCATGACTCTTGTTGACAATTGTAAAATTCAAATACGATTTTCAATAGAAATCCCCAATCATAAATAAAAGCATTTGTCCGAGGAATAAATACCTCAAGTTTAGCATCTAACTGTGAATCTGATGCAACAACATGTTCATCTTCTTTCTTTCCTAGCTTCTTGATAACAGCTTGCTTGGTTGTCCAATAGGTCTCCTTCATTTTATGAAGTGTGGACGTGTTGGTGTTTTCAACAAATCTATCATAATTTGAGCCAGAATAACCGTACATACTGCAATAATCATTTAAAATGTTGCTAAATAAGCCAATTAGGCAGGAACTCTGTGAGTAAAGAAACTAGGATGTGAAGCCCAAATAAATAAGCCAATTAGGCAGGCACTCTGTGACTGTGAGTAAAGAAACTAGGATGGGAAGCCCAAATAAATAAGCCAATTAGGCATGCCCTCTGTGAGTAAAGAAACTAGGATGGGAAGCCCAAATAAATAAGCCAATTAGGCAGGCACTCTGTGAGTAAAGAAACTAGGATGGGAAGCCCAAATAAATAAGCCAATTAGGCAGGCACTCTGTGACTGTGAGTAAAGAAACGAGGATGGGAAGCCCAGATAAGTTGACAAATTGAAAGCTGAGGGGAATTTGTTTTAAAAAATCAAGGACTTGAATATGATGCTTTAAAGATTTACAACTACAGTGGGACCCAATTAACTCGAGCCCCAGTTAACTCGTCAGCTCTATTAAGTCAACGTTTTTTTTGGAACCGCCAAATTCTCTCTTTGTCTTTGCATTTTCTCATCGGTTAATTTGATTATTTTAAGTCGCCGAACCCTAATACCTCGAGCACAAAAGAGGGCCAAATTTGCCACTTAGTGTTGGTTATCTCGATCCCCATGACCAATCGCCAGCTTTTGAAAATTTTAGATGTGATTTTTTATAACCAAGGGAAGGCATAAAATTTCTGCCTCGCTAGGTCTGCTGGGGACGTCACAGTCCGCTTGTGTTCAGCTCTCAGCGCTGTGTTGCTTCTGGTACTATGCCAATCACCAGCTTTTGAAAATGTTAGTTATCGATTTTTTATAACCAAGGCCACACATCGAATTTCGGCCTCGCGGGGTCTGCTGGTGAGCGTTAAGCTCTCAGCGCTGTGTTACTAACTTAAATCGCTAGCTTTTGAAAATGTTACTTATTGGCTGCGCAAGTGATGCCGATGCCGAGTATTACGTAATTGCTCCAATAGCAAAGATGCACGCAGAATCGCATGTCTAAAACATTTCGTTTCGTATGGAATAACAAAATGTACCGTGCGCAGACTTGTTGTCATTGGCAACCATTCATACTTCAACCTCATTTTGACTCTACTACTACTATTTTGTTCTCATTGTTTCATTCATAAGAAGTGGCCGTGTGCAAAAGCCATTTAACTATTGGTTAGAATTAATTAAAATGTGTCAAAGTTGAACGTTCAAAAGGAGTTCCTAATTTATTTTAGTACCTTTTTATAGAGAAGAGTTAGCTTTTTTGTCATGAGTCATATATAGGTCATGATAGTCTGATAGACAAACAAATAACGGCAACGCCTTTGTGTAAAAAAAACCTCCAAAAACACGTGCATGTACATTCTAATTAATTAACGCTAGTGATGGGACGATACCAAAATCATAGGGTGCTTACTGTAAACAAGGCTCCCCAGATTTTAAAATATATAATATAACAGACTACAGACAGCTTACCCACCCCCACTCTCCATCTCCCACACCATATCGCTCAATCTGGGAATCACGGCAATACGATGTCGTGCGCTGCGTGGCAGGGCAGGAGTAGATGAATTCGTTATAGTTATGTACCAGGGGAAAAAAAAACTGCGCTAACGCAATAAAGGGTTATATTTAAACTTAAACGGTCCTTAAAAACAAACGGTCTTAACAACCTTAGGAAAGAGTGAAGAAATGGGTCCCGATATTCCGATACGATTAATATTAATCATCCCATCACTAATTAACGCACATCGTGTATGTAAAGAAATTTTAAGCGCATGTTAATATTTTACCGCCATATTGGTTTTCGTTTAACTCGATGATCGGTTATGTCGGCGCCATTTTTCATGCCCCGAGGTCGTCGACTTAAGCGGGTCCCACTGTATCACAAAGAAGGAAGAGAAATTTTTAAAAAAAGGTGCAGAGTATTTGATATTTGAAATAAGAAAAAGATTAAACTTACGACATTTTTGATGAAGGACAAGAATATATGTAACAACGTCTGAAATTATTCTGTAGAGAATCTCTGTAGATTTCAAATTTTACTGTTGATTAAATTCTCTTGAGCTTTTACTATCAGTAGTTTTCATCAACCAAATGGAATGTTGTTTTCAACCCTTACAAAAATAAATAAAACATTCACCTATTAGCATTAGGCAAAGGAATATTAACTAAAAATAAACAATATCAAACACTGAACATTTAAAATAAATTATTTCTTTATTACATGTTCTAAGAGCATAGTAACAACAATACATCAAATTAATTTTTTTTTAACTCTATTATCTGTGTATAAAGAATAGAAGATAGGCCTAAACTGAGATACTAGTAATGGCAAAAAGATTTAAGTCATTATTTATAGAGCCCAACCCCACACACTAAAACACTTGACCAGTTTGATTTTACAGATGCTAATTAAATCCTCACAAAATGAACATGGAAATTATTTGAAAATCTGCTAAAACTAAAACTTGTAGTTGAACATATTTTTTTAAAAAGCTGGGGTATCCAAGCGTCAGTAATAGGAGAATCAGACATTAATTTTTGCATTCTTTTCTTTGACATTCAGTTATTAATCATAGTATTTCCAGCTTGTTTACCCTTAGGCTTAGGGCTGTCAAATTTGTTATTGGCCACCCACCAAGTATTCATTATAAGTATAGTAAATAGTGTGGACTATACTATAGAGTATGCCTACAGTAGTAACATAGAAGGCGTATAATTAGTCAGTAAATATAGTTTTCTTTATTAAATTATTCATTAGTAAAACTTACTACAGTAGAACCCACTTAACTCGAGCCCTGTTAACTCGTTAGCTCAGCCATTTCACGGTGACTCACGGGACAGGTGATGAACTTATAATTGAAATATTAAGTGGACGTTTTTTATTGGAACCGCCAAATTCTCTCTTTGTCTTTGCATTTTCTCATTGGTTAATTCGATTATTTTAAGTCGCCCAACCCTAATACCTCGAGCACAAAAGAGGGCCAAATTTGCCACTTAGCGTTGGTTATCTCGATCCGCATGACCAATCGCCAGCTTTTGAAAATGTTAGATGTGATTTTTTAAAACCAAGGGAAGGCATCGAATTTTTGCCTCGCTAGGTCTGCTGGTGACGTCACAGCCCGCTTGCGTTCAGATCTCAGCGCTGTGTTGCTTCTGGTACTACATGTATACCAATCGCCAGCTTTTGAAAATGTTAGTTATCAATTTTTATAACCAACATCAAATTTCAGCCTCGCGAGGTCTGCTGGTGACATCACAGCCCGCTTGCGTTCAGCTCTCAGCGCTGTGTTATAACTTACTTCTGGTACTATACCAATCGCGAGCTTTTGAAAATGTTAGTTATCGTTGCCACTCACCATCTCGCTACCGTATTTACGAGCGCGTCTTATAAAAAGTTTTACGATTGGTTAAGTTTATGCTAGCTAACCAATAAAATTGATAGTTTAATAACAGTTCAGGCAGCTTTAACGTTGTTCACATTTTAACATCGCCGCACTGTGTGTTAGTTCTCGTACTATGCTTCGTCAACTAAGAGAGTTTACCTTCAAAAGCCGTACTCATTTTTTTAAAGCAAATATCAGTTTCGATATTTATGTGTTAATCTTACGTCAAATGGCTTTAACTTGCAGGAAAACTGTCACTAAAAGACCGAACTCAAATTTGAGGACCAATTAATCGCCCGGTATCTTTGCTACGTCTTTCTAATGACTCTAGTAATATAAATAGTAACAATAACAGGCGCGGCCTTGAATTTGACCTTGTTCATATCATACGCGCACTGCGTGTTAGCTCTCGTACAGTGCTTCGACAACTAAGCAAAGTAAAAAAAAATTTGTAAATCTTTCCTCAGCCGCAGGTGAACTAAACTTTATCTAATAGTGATGACGTGTATATTATTTATATACCGGAATAGTAAGAAACCTCTTTGATGTCACGGTCGCTCGCGTATTGGTTCTGGTATTCTGCCGTTACACAACAAAATATTAACTCCGCGTTATAAGTTTATACCGAAGTTACGGCTAACCGGTTAACCGTTAACAACCTTATCATGTACATAAAGAAATTTCAAGCACATGTTAATATTTTGCCGCCATATTGGTTTTTGTTTAACACGATGATCGGTTATCTCGGCGCCATTTTTCATACCCCAAGGCCATCAACTTAACCGGGTTCCACTGTAATAACAATACTAAACAAAGTATTTAAAAAAACGTAAAAGCTAAATGAACGGTGCACTCCATATACGTTTTTTTTTAATTTTATTTTAAAATATATAAATTAACATAACCCGGTCCGTAAAACCACAACCTTAATTATATTTATACTAATAAAAAGCAAAGCCCTCACTCACTCATCACTAATTCTCTAACTTTCGGTTTAGGTAGAAGCATGAAACTTTGGGAAATATTTTAGTACACTCCCACAATGGTAACCAGTAACCAGCCCATTTTTTTTTAAATTACCACTCTTTGGGGGCTGGGGACCCACCCAAGGTGTAGTTATTTTTTTATATGAGCTATATAAAAATTAGTTTCAACTGTGTAAATGAAAGGATCTTGACTCAACTTCGTACCAAAAAAATTGAACACCCATATTAAAATATTATAGGGCATCAAATTCCTTCTTCTTCTTCGTTCTCAATTTGAGTATTGCGTGCTGACGAGTTTTGCGCCAATTGGCCCGTGGTCTCCGACTTCAGCCTGCTGTTTTTTTCTGGATGTGCTTTCATAGCCTTTGGTCAGCCAAGACCATCTGCAAGGCAGCAGTTGATTTTGGCAAGTGATGCAGCGTTCACATGCAATGGCTATAAGGGTTCCACGCATTACCCAGCCGCCTTTTTTATTTTCCCTAACTATGCGTTAGGTACCCACTCGAAGCTGGGTGGACTCGGGGACGCCCTAGGCCCCGGGAACAAATCCATGGCTTCCCATGGATTCGAACCCGTGACCATCGGTGCGCCAGTTGAGAGCGCTGCCACCCGACCACCGTATCCCCTAATCAAATTCCTAATGTCCATTATTTCGGGGCCGGGGGCCGTAAACCTTTTTTTTTGTGAACGTTTTAGAAAGGTTTGCGGAAATTAATGATTAATTAATCGATTAATCGTTAAAATTTTTAATTGATTAACTCATTAGCTCCTGATGCGACTAAATGCGTCCTTATAGGGGGCCGTACGGATGCGCCCAAATGCGTCTGTTCGCCTAGCACCGCACTATCGTATTTTTTAGTTAAAAATAGCACGAAATCTCGCTTTCCTCGAGACTTCCGGCTAATGCGTGATTCTACGAGATTTCAATGAACATCACCGGATGTTTTTATCTTCTTTCACTTTCGATCCATGTGTGAATTAGTTTGACGCGTCTATATGGCGTATGTATTCACCCGAGGTGCCGAAAATCGCGTTATCAGACTTCAATCCTCATTATTTCGCAGTGTATGTTATATTATTATTAAACTTAATTCATTTCTTGATGCATTAAACATTTTATTTTTTAAGATAAATGAATATCTTTAGAAAATAAAAGCATTTCTCTAATGGAATTAAAAGCTTAACGAAGTTGCTTCCCTTTTGTCCGGAATATGAAATAGATTCGGAAGTAGCCCTTCAGGAGCTAATGAGTTAAAATTAATCTGATCAATTGAAATTCGATTAAAATTTAAGAAAATATTACTAATATTTTTGGCCTCCAATTTATTAATAATTTATTATTTTTTTCTTATTTATTTAGACGTGCATACGTAAACAAAAAGGTTTTTCTTCCTTATTTCTTGCATTGCAGAACAAATTTGTTGTGTTACGTCAAAAAATTTGGGAGCCATGGAATTACTGCAACTTAACAGATTTCGTGAAATAATGAATCGCGACTTAACGGGATTTATATATGCGTTATAAAGTATAATTAATCTAAATTAATTGATTAAATTTTTCCAGATTAATCGAACAAATTTTTTTTAATCAGTACCCGCCCTAGTTTTAGACTTTAATCCCCATTCGATTTGAAATGATCTTGACAAATAATGACACACTCCATCATGATCCAGATTGATAATTTGATATCCATACATGTTTTGAACTTCACATCGTACACGATTGGGCCTTAATGATGTTTTTTATTAGATAAGATGTATCGATATTATTTTAGTCATCCGATCACCATGAAATTTGGGATATTGTTGAGTACATTCCCGTGAAGGGTACTGGCTACAAAGGGTGGTTCTTGATCAAACTTGCTACATGACTCCCATTTAAAAACTATAGGCCATTGAAACCCTGATGTCCAAAAGTTAAGCAGGTTTCTATTGAAAACTTCCCATAGTGGTCACAACGGTCGACAACATTCTACCATCCGACTATCACTTCACCTAGCAAAGCTCAAGTCAGATTATGATTTTTTAAAATTATAACCGTTTGTCATTAAATTTATTAAATGGACACCAATCACGTTTTAATACCTTTAACTCATTCGCTACTAATGCGACTGAATGCGACATACCCCCCTCGCTACTAATGCGCCCAAATGCGACATGGCGTCTAGCAAGGCGCATATAAAAAATGATCCCGCGAGAAGCATTGTTACCGTGCGAATAGCTCTCGGCTTTTTAAAAAGTAGAAACATAGCTGATTTCGTTTTAAAAAAACGGATGTTTATGTCATTTACGGTTCAAAAGCTGTGTGGCTTAGAATCTAGAAGTCGGACTGTATTTGGTGAAATTTGATTGTGTGGTTTCTGAATATTCTTATACAATGGCCTTTCATTTTCTAGACTCTTTAATTGCTGCTTCAATGTTTAATTATGCAGCAGTTAATAATTTTAACAATGAGGAATCAGATGTTGAAATTAGTGATAGTGATACTGATAATAATTAACTCTAATCAGAGTCTAATCAGAGTGACAGTGATGCTAATGAGAGTTATGAAATGAAGGAGATACTGTCACTGAATCTTGGTCAGACAATTTGATTAGTGTTACAGACAATTTAAATAAATTACAGGGGAAATCATTTTCTCCCTATTTACAGCAGTCTCATATACTACTACAAGCTTTTCATGAACTCTGCCATGATTGAGTTATCAATTGCTGAAACAAACAGATGTGCTGAAACTGAAACGCAGCAAACAGCCAAGGGTAAGAAAGACACCCAGTGGAAGGAGGTTACTAATGAGGACATATATAAATTCCTCTACATTGACATCATGATTAGGCTCAAGTAACCAATTACAAAATTGTATTGGTCAGTGGATAAGATGTTTCTCAAAGTTTCATGAGACAATAAATGGACAAAAAGGTGACAAACAACGGAGGTCGCATCCCAAAACTGCAATGTAAATTTTCAAAAAAACACTTTTCAAGATTTATTTCAAATATATTTGTGAATTAAAATGCATCAACATATACATTTTTTAAAAGCTCATTCAAGTTTCTGTTTTTTGGTGTGTGTGTTTTGTTATTTTAAAATTTCATTTAGGTGTTTAAAAATATTTTTATTTAACATGGGGGTGCATGTTTTTGAGAGTAATCTCCCTTTGCTTAGTATTTCAGGGGGTGTTTTGGTTAGTGCGCTTAGTAGCGAATGAGTTAAAATTCATTAATCGGCTTACCTAGTAATCATGAAATTTGATTATGAGAACTAATGTGTAGTATTGGTATAATTTAGGTACTTTGACAAGATATTTAAATAATGTCACATCATTTTAAAACATATATCATTTTAAAGGGCTACCTCTAAGCTTTCTAAAAACACCAATTTCATCTTTTTTTATCTTGAAGTTATCATTTTTTTGGTGAATTTTTTAAGCTCCTTATAAAAACTTTAAATTTTACTAAAAAACTTGTGACCCATATTTAAAATTTCTGACCCTTTTGCCCATAACTTTATCATTTTTAAAGATATTTGCACCAAATTTTTAGGAGACAATCACATTCTTATATACAACATTATAAAGAACTAACTATTAATTTACAACAATGATTATTTTGTTAAAATTATTTTTTTAAGGTCAAGTTGTAAAAAATCATTCAAAAAGTAGAAAAAATAATTTGTCTCAATTCGAATGTTAAACAAATATAACATGTTTATTGGATTTTAATTAAATATTTGTTTTAATAAAATGTTATATCAATACTTATATGTATGAAAGGTAATTAGAATTTTAAAAAATAACTAAATTGATTGCATGAAGCTATTAAAACTGTGGTAGCCTATGCGGACTATGCCGCATGCCCTCATGCCGCTAAGTCTAAGTGTTTTATATAGACTTCAATTTCACTAATTTTTATTTATATTACTATATTCATTTATATTTTAGTTTAATATATACTCACTGACACTAATATGCTTATTTAATTATATGATGATAATTACATTATAATTATGGTTATGAGTTTTATTTATTTATTTAAAGTTATTTAAAGTTGAAATGTATGTAGCCCTGTGCAACAGATATTACTATTGTTAACTATAATTAAGTATTAAGTTTGGTTTAAAATTAAATTTACTAATACATGTACTATTATTAATACTATTAACACTGCTCAGTATAAATTATCAGTAATTTATTTTTAATTATTTAAAATACAAAATAGGGCCTACACAAACAAATTGTGCAATGAAAACAACAAATTTGAGCTTTATTTTTAGACTGACACGACGGTAAACGTTTCTAATAAAGTTATGATTTTTTTAGTGAATTATTTTGGGATAACTCTGCTAATTGAAACATGTAAGAAAATATAAAAGTGACTAAAGTGAAAACTGGGCAGTGAGACTGAGACAGCCGTTTAAAATGGCAGTTAATTAAAGTTATTTCAGAAATGACTGAAGATAACCATAACAAACCATATATTTCCGCATTCATCATATCATTTCCCAAACAAGCGTCCTAAACTTAATTCTGATGTACGCAAGATTGGCTCATTAATATTCAAAATGGCTGTCAAATTTGCATATGTCATATTTTAAATTTAGCGCAACTTTAAACTAGTTGATGTAGTCAAGTATCCCCAAAACCTTACATTTTTTTTATATCTCAGAAAACAAAGTCAGATTTACAAATACAAATGAAATATCTATTTATATTGCTTGTTAGTTAGTCTTTTATATCTTAAGTAACTTAAAATAGTGTGATTAATATTGTTTAGCCCTTAGATTAGATCAAATTTGAAGATAATTGGCTGAGGTACATAGAAGGAAGTTTCGGCCATCTTGAAAAATAGGAAAAAACCATGTGGTGAATTTTTTGAAAAATAAAATAAACATTTTGGGGGAGGTTGGGGGGGGATGGGACTTATCCAATTCTTATTGGATGCTGATTACAGTGGTTATCATTAAAATCGCGAGTGGTGGCGAACGAAAGAGATATTTATATTATTTTATATAGTTATTATAATTATACTGTAACTCATCTATCTTATCTTATCTTATCTGTTTACAGACGCTCCTTCCATACAGAAGATTATTGCGTCCTACGCTTATCTATGGTTTGTGTTTAGTCCTGCATTTTTATTAGAGATTTAAATGTTGATAAAGTGTTGGTTTTCCTGGATTCTTCAGGCAACCCATTCCACGCCCAAATTCCGGACGGGAAGAAGGAAAACTTGTATGTGTTTGTTCTTGCATACGGAATAAGAAAGGTGTTTTTATCCTTATGTCTATCTGAGGGTTGTATTAAGTTATCTTTGTGTTGTATTTCTAAATTAGAATTAATTGCTTTATGTATGATTACTACTTTGCTTTTGGTTCTTCTATCCTCTAGTGTTTCAAGGTTTAATGATTTAACTAATGGCAATGGTGTTATTCTTGTCAGTTTCGAATATTCTCCAGTAATGAATCTGGCAGCTCTTTTTTGAATTTGTTCTAGTTTATCAATGTTTTCTTTGGTGGATGGGTGGATCTAATTACATTTTACTAAAAAAATTCAGCACAAAAAAATTGGAGAACACATTTAGTCATTTAGTAATAATCAGCATCCAATTATCTTTAAAATGATATATCCCACATCCATTTAAATCAAGAAATTACACAGAAAAATGCAATTATTCTGACACACATACGCATTGTTTACATTTTAAAGTGGACAAAAAGTTGAACAAGGGGCATATAACTCCTCAAAGATTTTTCACTAAGTGAAAAATGATTTATCCAAGTACCTAGTCCTAGTACTAGTATAAGCCTAATAAGTTTAAATAAGCCTTGCCCTTAGACTTTAGACTAACAACATTAACTAAACTATTGCTATTAGACTAGTATCAGTATCATTAATCTTAAAATCAGACAGAATACTCAGAACAAGGAATTTACTTAGTAAATAAGTTCACTAACTGTACTTTTACTAACTAAATAATTTTAAATAAGTTATTAAAGTTAAAGTTATAAAAATAAAAACTTGGCCTTGCACTAAAAACAATACGACTCAAGAGTAAGACTTCTTTTCACTTGGAGTAAGAGGAAGATTTCATAAAAATTTGGGTAACCATAGTTTGCCCTTACCCACTGCAACTTAGGGGTTAAAATTGAAGTTTATAAAATTCAATCGATTGATAATAGTAATCCCAATTTTTGTCATCAATTGTCAGCCATGTTGACTATTTAGTGCGGAGCTATTCGTTTCCTTTCCATTTGTTATGTTCGAGACTATTCGCACTTAACTTTTATAATTATCTTCTCTAGTTGCCATCAACTTTATACATTAAGGGCCGTCAATAAATGACGTCATGCGATTTTGGCCGATTTTTTACCCCCTCTCACCCCTCGTCACGCGTCGTCACAAAAACTTAGACCCCCCCCCCTCTAAAAATACGTCACAAATCTTTGACACCCCCCACCCGCCAAAAAAAAACTGTTTATTCTCTATTTGAAAATAAGTATGTTTCAAATCACTTTTATTGTCATTTAAGTATTTATTATTTATTTAATGAATATCTGCATTGTAGTATCGTAGCCCGCGTGAAGATTTTTTTTATAAAACGTTTAACCGGCCTTCAGAAAACGAACTGTGTTAACATCCTTAGATTATATTTTATTTTAATGCATACAAATTAAACATTGACTATTTATCATCACGGTTAACGTCTTTGTTTAGAAAAAAAAATTATTTAAAAATAACATTTTTAAAATGTATTTTTTAAAAAATCCCTCAATTGACTGACGGGCATCCCATAAGAAAGAGGTCGCGAACAGAGGTAAATAACCTCATCTGGGGTCAAAAAGGAATTCTTGGGGGTAATGCAGACTCATTTGGGACATATAACATCCACTACAATCCACTAGATATATTGAAATACGTCCTGTGTACGTGTACGCTTGGAACATATGCCCATTATTGAACCGGTTCCTTCCAGAAAATGCATTTTTTTTAAAATTTGACAACTATGTAGATTTCTACTACGTACTACACGAGACACCTAAATTACCCTACTTTCATTTATATTAACACGAGTGACAATAATCCAAGAAAAAACGGATCGTCTCCAGCACTTTTCAAAATCAAATTGGTCTTCAAATCAACACAACGAAAACAAAAGTCATGGACCTCTCCAACCAACCCAATGATATTATACTTAATGACCAAACCATAGAGAAAGTAACCAACTTCACTTACTTAGGAAGCAAAATGTCATATGATGGAGATGCAACATCAGAGATAACGACTCGAATTGCGTTGGCGTCAAGTGCTTTTAACAAACTTACAAATATTTGGAGATCAAAGACACTTAGCAAACATATAAAACTTAGGCTATTCAACTCTTGCGTAATCCCTGTACTAACATATGGATGTGAAAGCTGGAAATCCACTCAAGCTATAGAAAAGAAATTAGTTGCCTTCGAGAACAAATGCCTCCGAAAAATTTTGAATATAAAATGGAGTGATTTTAATACAAATGAAACAATAAGAGAAGAAACCAACCAAGAATATGTGTCAACCTTTATAAGGAGAAGGCGTTGGAATTATATCGGTCATGTTCTTCGAATGGACGAGAGAAGACTACCACGGCAGGCCTTCATATTGACACCAAAAGGCAAAAGAAAACAAGGAAGACCAAAAGAAACCCTACGTAGAACAATCAAAAGAGAAAGCTCAACCATGGGTCTAAGAAATAATCAAGACCTAATACAATTGGCGACGGATCGTCGTAAATGGAAATCAATGACTTCTGCCCTATGTGCCGTCTTCGGCCCGAGAGGAACTAACTAACTAACATGAACTTGTCTGTATCACGTATTCTTTCTGTGATATTTAAAACTAGGTTGTGCTGCGGTGCCCGCTTTTTTAGGGCGCCTACGGCGCCCACCTTTTCAAAAGCCCAACTAACTTGTCCTTGTATGATAAATATGTAATATTAAACTTCCTGAAATGTACACAAAGTATTTATAACTAGACGTCCCGCGGCGTAGCATACGCCGCAGACTTGCTCATGGAAAGTGCAAAGAAAGTGGAGAAATAACGGACACAAACTACAGCACTTAGAAATCAAAACAACGCGAGTGAACGTCGGTTGGGTGCTGCCAACTCATTGTTGGTTTCGAGACGTTTGCAGACGAAATTCGGTACACCCCTAACTTCTATGAAGTCAGCTATAAAACGATAATCGGTTTAAAAACAGAGTTACACAATCGATAATCGGTTTTAAAAAAAAACAACAACACGCAATTAACAACCCTAAACATGAATAAGGGGCCGTCCATAAATGACGTCACGCGAGTTTTGACGATTGTTGACCATCTCCCCCCCCCTCGTCACGCGTCATCACAAAAACTTAGAACCCCCTCTAAAAGTACGTCAAAAATCTTTGACACCCAAAAAAAACACTTTATTTTCTATTTGAAAATAAGTATTTTTCAAATCACTTTTATTGTCATTTAAGAATTTATTATTTATTTAGTGAAGATCTACATTGTAATATCGTAACCCGAGTGCAGCATTTTTAAAAAAACGTGTAACCGGCCTTCAGAAAACGAACTGTGTTAACATCCTTAGATTATATTTTATTTTAATGCATACAAATTAAACATTGACTATTATTCATCACGGTTAACGTCTTTGTTTAGAAAAAAATTATTTAAAAATAACATTTTTAAAATGTATTTTTTAAAAATCCCTCAATTGACTGACGGGCATCCCGTAAGAAAGAGGTCAACGAAATCTAAAATCCACTAAAATCCGCTATATATATATTAAAATACGTCATGTGTACGTGTACGCTTGGAACATATGCCCATTATTAAAACCGGTTCCTTCCAGATAATGCATTTTTTTAAAAATTTGACAACTATGTAGATTTCTTACCTACGCACTATATGAAGACACCTAAATCTACCCTACTTTCATTTATATTGACACGAGTGACAATAATCTTAATCCACATGACTTGTCTTTATCACGTATCATTTCTGTGATATTTAAAATTAATGCCTTAAAAACTGAGCTAAGAAGAAAATTTGTTTTGTGCTCCTCTCGAATTTCGATGTCAAGAATTTGATGCATTCAATAAAGTTAATGAATACTTGACTAATTCTAAATGGGCTCATTTACCATTATATCTAGAACAGTCCTTCTCAAACTTTTTAGTATTGCGGACGAGCAGGAATTAGTTCCATTGCACCAGGGACCGGTGCACTATTTTCCCTGCACTGACAATTTTTTCTGTCCTTTTTTTTGAGAACATCTGCGGACCGGCAGCGGATGGCCCACGGACCAGCACCGGCGCGGACCACCACTTTGAGAAGCACTGATCTAGAAGACTAGAATGGCCAGGGGCGTTTGAACAAAAACCAATCGAACAATTATATCAAACTTAAAACGTTTTTAATTCTATCAAATAGATTCCCTCCCACCTCCCCTTTTAAAGAAAAAGGATATTCCGTGTCGTTTTGACTTAAAATATCTACACATAATCCTATTCAAATCATTTTTAGACACTTGTCATGCTTGTAAAACTCAACAGTAGCATTTTCGTGGGCTAAAGACGCTCCACCAAATCCCGCATACATAAACTTAATTGTATATTTTGGGGGTAACGGGCAAAAAAGTTTACGACTCCTGCCATGAGAGAACCAAACGGAGCTGCGGTTACATCACAAATGCTTTGATGTCAACATCAAACGACGCAGTGTAACAATTTCATATGTTATCTTGTGGATTCTCAAACTTAAGGATTATAATTATATTTAATTTTCGTGTCTTGATAGCATACGCCAACCAGCGTCTAATGGCCTACCGACCGGCACATTTAGAAGCACTGATTTAAAAAAAAAGTCATTAAATAAATTGTAAGCGACCAAATATTTCAGTGGAAGTTTTATTTAAAGTTACCCTTTTGATGTGACGTCACATTTCTTCAACCCCCCTCCCTCCCCTCGTCACGCATCGTCACAAAAGTGTGACCCCCCTCCCCCCTAGGTGCGTGACGTCATTTATGGACGGCCCCTAACCCTCGCTAGGGTCGGCCAATCACAGTTTATGTTTAAGGGATGGTAGTATTAAATGGGAGGCGGGTAACAACAACCTCAGTGTGCTTGTCTCCATGTTTACTCGCTATTTATTACTTACTTAGTGGCTAGCAAGGTAAGGTTACTGCCAAAGAAATTGTACCGCAACAAAAACAAGGGAAAACCACGCATAGGCATCTGCTCCACCAAGAATCCAGAGAGAACAGCAGAATACACCCAGAGACTAAAAGAAGCTCTTGTACAAATGCCACCAGTAGACACTATTGAGTCCAAGTGGTCACATCTGCGGGACACCATATATGGCTCAGCTATTGCGGCATTCGGCAAGAGAGAACGCAAAAGTGCAGACTGGTTTGAGGCCCATTGGGAGGAAATGAAGCATGTCACCGATGTAAAAAGAAAGGCTCTTTTAGCCTATAAAGACAGGCCTTGCCCAGAAACTCTACATTCCCTTAAGAGCGCCAAGAAAAATGCCCAGCAGGTAGCTCGCCACTACGCTAACACGTACTGGCTCAATCTAAGTTCCAGCATACAGTCAGCTGCTGATAGAGGCGATACAAAGGCTATGTACGAGAATATAAAACAAGCAACAGGCCCTCTGACCTCCAAGACAGCACCCTTAATGTCAAAAGCAGGGGAAATTATCACTGATCGGGACAAGCAACTCAAACGGTGGATCGAGCACTACCTGGAATTGTACGCAACTATAAACCATGTCTCAACTGCTGCCCTGGACGATATCCCAGACCTGCCGGTCATGGAAGAGCTCGGTAGCCTACCCACAATGGTCGAGCTAAGTAGAGCCATAGATTGCCTAGCCTGCGAGAAAGCCCCTGGTAATGATGGAATTCCACCAGAAGTTCTCAAATGTGGAAAAGAAATACTTTTACAGCCTTTGCATGACCTCCTCACTCTGTGCTGGGAACAGGGGCAGATACCACAGGAGTTGAAAGATGCCAACATCGTTACACTGTATAAAAATAAAGGAGACAAGAGTGACTGCAACAACTATCGTGGAATCTCTCTCCTCAGTATAGTTGGAAAGGCCTTCGCCCGAGTTGCATTGACACGCCTGCAGACCCTAGCATCGCGTGTACTCCCAGAATCGCAGTGCGGCTTTCGAGCCGGAAGATCAACCATAGACATGATCTTCTCTCTGCGCCAGCTGCAGGAGAAATGCAGGGAGCAACATATGCCTCTATACATCGCGTTCGTCGACCTAACTAAAGCTTTTGATCTTGTCAGCAGAAGCGGCCTTTTTCCAGATCTTAGTAAAAATAGGCTGCCCTACACATCTGCTTAACATCATCAAGCAATTCCACGAAAACATGCAGGGCACAGTGTGCTATAACGGTGCCACCTCCGAGGCTTTCCCAGTAAGTAGTGGAGTAAAGCAAGGCTGCGTGTTGGCACCTACTCTATTCGCAATATTCTTTTCCATCTTACTCCAGTATGCCTTCAAGAACAACAGCGAGGGGATATACATACACACCAGAGCTGACGGGAGATTATTCAATATTGCCCGACTTAAAGCCAAGACCAAAATAAGGAAGATTTTGCTGCGCGAGCTCTTATTTGCAGACGATGCCGCCTTAATATCCCACACAGCAGACGGCCTGCAGAACCTTGTATCCAGCTTCTCCGCTGCCTGCAAAGAGTTTGGCCTGACCATAAGTATAAAGAAAACCAACATTATGGCACAGGATGCTGCCTCTCTCCCGACTATCACCATTGACGACTGCAACCTGGATGCTGTTGACAGTTTTACTTATCTGGGATCAAACATCTCGAGCACCCTCTCACTGGAAGATGAGATAAGTAGCAGGATAGGGAAGGCAGCAACTGTTATGGCTAGACTGTACAAAAGAGTCTGGTCCAATGCCAAACTCACAGCAAGGACTAAGCTGCAGGTATACCAGGCCTGCGTACTGAGCACACTCCTCTATGGATGCGAGTCTTGGACCACCTATACCAGGCATGAAAGAAGGCTCAATAGCTTCCACCTCAGATGCCTGCGCCGCATCCTAGACATCAAATGGCAAGAGAAAGTCCCCAACACAGAGGTCCTGGCTCAAGCAAGCATGAGTAGTATTGCAGCAATATTAAGCCAAAGACGCCTCCGTTGGCTTGGACACGTCAAGAGGATGCAAAGTGGTCGCATACCCAAGGATGTGCTCTACAGCGAGCTGGCGACAGGGAAAAGGTCGGTTGGTCGGCCATGTCTCAGATACGTGGACATATGCAAGAGAGACATGAAAGTAGCCAACATTGATATACAAAACTGGGAAAACCTGGCAGAGGATAGGTCCATGTGGCGGGCTATAGTGAAAGAAGGATCACTAAGAGCAGAGGAGCAAACTAGGGCAGAAGCAGTCGGGAAAAGAGCGAGGAGAAAGGCCAGGAAACACTGCCCCACTGCTTTCGTGTGTGTGTCATGCAGAAGAGACTGCCACTCAAGGATTGGTCTCATCAGCCACACCAAAGAGCTGCAGATAATAAAGATAAATCTATCGTCTTTCGTAGACGGACAGATGCCATACAATATTACTTACTTTGTGCTGCTTTTTGTGTCTGTACCTTCATCCCCCCCCCATCTGTTCTTTGCACTGTCTATTATGAGCAAGTCTGCGGCGTATGCTACGCCGCGGGTCTCTCCAGAGTTCCTTCTTTTCATTCACTCACAGTCGTTTGCCCAAACCCATCCCATTTTGACAACTGTGTCTTTCAGGAAGTCTTCACCCGTAACCTAAATCATTAGCGGCGTATGCTGCGCCACGGGTTCAGCTAGTGTTGGCAATAAAGGGGTAAAAGAACGGGCGCATACAGACATTTAAAAAAAATAATTAAAAAATGTTTTCGCTGGGGCTTGAACCCAGGACCATCGACGTATGAGGCGGACGTGATAACCAGTTCACTACGAATCTTAAATTTACTGTGAAGGAAACAATGCAAGTGAACGCAAGTGCATTGTTGCCAACCACTCCCAACTTTTTTTCCATTTGATCCCACCACGCTTGCCAACAGTGTTTAGTTGACCCGAGCGAGGGTCATTCGTCATGCTCGGTTGCACATACTTGCAGCTTGCTTGCCTCGCATGGTCCCATGAAGAGAATTATATATATAGATAGATGTTCGTTCGTCCGTCGATACGACGAGGACCACTCTAGTCATCCGAGGGTTGTCTGTGCGTGCGCAGATGGCTGATTAGGCCGATCCTTGCACGGAAGGTTCGGGAACAGAAGGGACAAGGGACGAGTGGGACATCTCCTGGAGGGTTGACAGCATGGGCCTTTCGGGCTTGCCTCTTCTTTTCTGCGGCGGTGATCCGGTTTGCCTCGCATGACCTGGCACCTTCGTGGATGGAAGAGCGCCAGGTGGATCGGTCCATTGCAGCTCGTTCCCACGTGTCTGGATTGATGGCAAACGCTTTCATTGAGGCTTTCAGTGTGTCTTTGAAGCGTTTCTTTTGCCCACCGTGGGACCGCTGGCCATACTGGAGCTCACCATGGCATAGAAGATTCTCTTTGGCAGTCTCTCGTCTGGCATTCGGACAACGTGCCCTGCCCAGCGAAGCTGGGTCTGCATCAGGAGAGTGAAGATGCTGGGGAGACCTGCCGTGGTCAGTACCACTGTGTCTGGAATTTTGTTCTGCCACTTTATGCCGAGAATCTTCCTGAGGCTTGTTATAGGGAAGTGGTTAAGCTTTCTTGCATGACGCTGATAAACAGTCCAAGTTTCACAAACATATAGCAGTGTGGGGAGCACCACTGCCCTGTACACTTTCAGCTTGGCATGGATGGTAATGCCTCTTCTTTTCCAGACATTAGGGTAAAACCTGCCGGAAGTGGAGCTGACGTTCACTTCGTCATCGATGGTGACATTTTGAGACAGTGTGCTGCCTAGGTATGTGAACCGGTGCACTGTGTTGAGTCTCTGGCCGTTGACAGTGATGTTGAGCTCTACGTAGGGCCTTCCAGGCGCGGACTGATGGAGGACCTCAGTCTTCTTAGTGTTGATTGTCAGAACAAAGTTTGTGCAGGCGCTGGAGAACAGGTTTACACTGCGTTGCATGTCGGCTTCTGAGACAGCGTTGAGGGCACATTCATCAGCAAACAGCAGGTCTCTGATGATGTCTGTCATAACCTTGGTTTTTGCCTTGAGCCTCCGAAGGTTGAACAGCTTGCCATCTGTGCGGTATTTCAGGTTGACACCAACATCCTCGTCTCTGATATATATATATATATATATATAGATAGATAGGGGCTGTAGGGTAAACAACTTTTTTTGTTGTCAAAAGGCCAAGTAACTTATCCTTGTTTTGATAAATACGAAATATTAAATTCCTGATATGTACACAAAGTATTTTATTATTAACAATCCTCAAATCCTCTTTTTACATCGTTCCCCTTTCCAAAATTAAAATATGAGCTGAGATTTTAGAAAGCAGCGCACCAAATTACTATACCAAAAACTAACTATTTTCGAACGTCCGCATGAAAATGTTCAATTAAAAATAGTGTGGAGTGTGTTTAAAAACCAAAATGTTTATGATTTTTAAGTCTATATTTTCAATTTTAAAAAAAGCAGAGTGATGTCCCTTAGCGTTAGGCCAAAGTGAGTCAGTCACACATAATTGAGGGTAAATATATATATACTAGTTTGTGCTGCGGCACCCCTTTGTTTAAGAGCGCCTACGGCGCCCACCTTTTTCAAAAGCCCAACTAACTTGTCCTTATATGATAAATACGTAATATTAAACTTTCTTAAATGTACACAAAGTATTTTATAATAGGTTGTTTTGCAAAAGCCCCAGTAACTTATCATTGTATGATAAATACGAAATATTCCTGAAATGTACACAAAGTATGTATATAATATTTTTTTTTACAGTGCTAGTCTAATCACCACACGATTTTTAAAGTAATTTTAGAAAGCAGCGCACCAAATTACTGCACCAAAAATAACTCTTATCGAACGTCAGCATGAAATTGTTCAATTATTAATAACTAGTAACAAAGACCGCCCAAGGACGGGAATAAATGTAGGGTGACCTGTGAATTTCATGGACGCTATGTTTTGGTAGTTGTTATGCTGAAGCGTTTGAAGGACATTTTCGTCGCAGGGCAAGGGATGTGAACAACAACAACAACAACAACAAAAACAGCAAAAACAGCAAAAACAACAACAGCAACAACAAAAACAACAGCAACAAAAACAAAACAACAACAAAACAAAAACAACAACAGAAAAACAACAACAACAAAACAACAACCACAACAGCAACAACAACAGCAACAAGAACAAAACAACAACAACAACAACAAACAACAAAACAACAATAACAGCAACAAAAAACAAACAACACTTAAAACTCTTGCCACTACCCCCCCCCCGGACCATCAAGGAAAAAGCATTTAACAGAATTGTCATAAGCGGCAGGCATCACTTCAAGATGGGGACAACATAATGAATTATGACAAAAAAACTGCACCAAAAATAACTCGTTTTTAACCTCTGCGTAATATGTCAATTTTTCTCCGCTAGTGATTGGCAGTAGGAGTCATATGTGTTTTAGGGACCAATCGCTATAGATGACGGGACAGAAAGGACAGAAACTTGCCTTTTATTATATAGGATAGTGTATTTTATAATAGGGGTTGTAGGGCTCCTACGGCGTTAACTACAGCTGTAGGGCGCCTACCCTTTTTGTCAAAAGCCCAAGTAACTTATTCTTGTTTGATAAATACGAAATATTAAACTTGCTAAAATGTAACCAAAGTATTTTATAATTATAAATCATCAAATCCTATTTTTACATCGTTCCCTTTTCCAAAATTATAATATAAGCTAAAACAATGACGTAATATAATATTTTTTTACAGCACGTCTTTAATTTATAATTATTTTGCACACCTTTTTGCGCACCTTCCGATGCCCGCCTTGTATTAAAATATAAGCTCAAAAATGACGTCATAGCGGTACACATCCTTCCAGCCAGTGACTTGGACTATTATATAGTATTAGGGGTTGTATGGCGCCTGAGGCGCCCACACCGGCTTTAGGGCGCCTACGGCGACCACTTTTTTTGTCAAAACCCCCAATAAATTATCCTTGTTTGATAAATATGAAATATTAAACTTCCTGAAATGTACACAAAGTATTTTATAATTATAAATCCTCAAATCCTATTTTTACATAGTTCCCTTTTCCAAAATTAAGATATAAGCTAAAGCAATGACGTCATATAATATTTTTTTACAGCACGTCTTTAATTGATAATTATTTTGCACACCTTTTTGCGCGCCTTGTATTAAATATAAGATCAAACAATGACGTCATATTAAATATTTTTACAGTGCTAATCACCACACGATTTTTTAACTGCTATAAACTGTTGTACATCGTTCCTCAGCGTTCCACAATGAGCCAGTTAATGACTTGGGCTTTTATATTATATATACTAGCAGACCCGTCGGGCGTTGCAACGATCTCAGTAAAAAGGAATACATCTATACTAATAAAAGGCAAAGCCCTCACTCACTGACTCACTGACTGATTCATCACTAATTCTCCAACTTCCCGTGTAGGTAGAAGCATGAAACTTTGGGAAGTTGTCGAGTAGCCTCTCGCGACGAAAATTGGAGTAAAAGAATTTTAAAAATAACACTAATGGGGGCCGGGGGCCCCAAAAACTTTTTTTCCTTATATGGCCTATATAAAATTTGAAAATCACCAATTCTCCTATTTCCCGAGTAGGCAGGAGCATGAAACTTCGGGAAGTTGTTGAGTACAACCCTGCGATGGTAACGGGAGAAAAAATATTTAAATTATCACTTCCTGGGGGCCGGGGGCCCAAATTAAGTTTTTTCCTAATATGAGCTTTATAAAAACTAAAAATCACTAATTCTCCTATTTCCCGTGTAGGTAGAAGCATGAAACACTAGGTAGTTGATAAGCACACTTCCGCGATGGTAACAAGCGAAAAAAATATTTAAAATAACACTTAATGGGGTCCGGGGGCCCAAATGTAGTTTTTTACATAATTATAAAAAAACTGACTCATCAATAATTCTCCAACTTCCCGTGTAAGTATTAGCATGAAACTTTGGGAACTTGCTGAGTACACTCTCTCAACGATAATTGGCAAATAAGAATTTTAGAATTCACACTGTTGGGGGCCCGGGGCCCAAATACGCTTTTTTTCCTTATATGGACTATATAGAATATGAAATCACTAATTTTCTCATTTCTCGAGTAGGCAAAAGCATGAAACTTTGGGAAGTTGTTGAGTAAAACCAGCGATAGCGACGGGAGAAAAAAAAATTAAATTATCACTTCCTGGGGACCTGGGGCCCAAAATGAAGTTTTTTTCCTTATATGAGCTGTATAAAAACTAAAAATCACTCATTCTCCTATTTCCCGTGTAGGTAGAAGCATGAAACACTAGGTAGTTGATAAGCACACTTCCGCGATGGTAACAAGCGAAAAAATATTTAAAATAACACTTAATGGGGTCCGGGGGCCCAAATGTAGTTTTTTACATATATAAAAAAACTGACTCATCAATAATTCTCCAACTTCCCGTGTAAGTATTAGCATGAAACTTTGGGAACTTGCTGAGTACACTCTCTCAACGATAATTGGCGAATAAGAATTTTAAAATTCACACTGTTGGGGGCCCAAAAACGCTTTTTTTCCTTATATGGACTATATAGAATATGAAATCACTAATTTTCTCATTTCTCGAGTAGGCAAAAGCATGAAACTTTGGGAAGTTGTTGAGTAAACACCAGCGATAGCGATCGGAGGAAAAAAATTAAATTATCACTTCCTGGGGGCCGGGGGCCCATATGAAGTTTTTTCCTTATATGAGCTGTATAAAAACTAAAAATCACTAATTCTCCTATTTCCCGTATAGGTAGAAGCATGAAACACTAGGTAGTTGATAAGCACACTTCCGAAATGGTAACAAGCGAAAAAAATATTTAAAATAATACTTAATGGGGTCCGGGGGCCCAAATGTAGTTTTTTTCTTATATAAAAAACTGACTCATCACTAATTCTCCAACTTCCCGTGTAGGTATTAGCATGAAACTTTAAGAACTTGCTGAGTACACTCTCTCAACGATAATTGGCGAATAAGAATTTTAAAATTCACACTGTTGGGGACACGGGGCCCAAAAACGCTTTTTTTCCTTATATGGACTTTATAGAATATGAAATCACTAATTTTCTCATTTCTCGAGTAGGCAAAAGCATGAAACTTTGGGAAGTTGTTGAGTAAAAACCAGCGATAGCGACGGGAGGAACAATATTTAAATTATCACTTCCTGGGGGCCGGTGGCCCCAATGAAGTTTTTTCCTTATATGAGCTGTATAAAAACTGAAAATCACAAATTCTCATATTTCCCGTGTAGGTAGAAGCATGAAACTCTGAGTAGTTGATAAGTACACTTCCGCGATGGTAACAGGCGAAAACAAATATTAAATTATCACTTCCTGGGGGCCGGGGACCCCAATGAAGTTTTTTCCTTATATGAGCTATACAAAAACTAAAAATCACAAATTCTCCTTTTTCCCGTGTAGGTAGAAGCATGAAACTTGGGGTAGTTGTTAAGTACACTTCCACGAAGGTAAAAGTTAAAAACAATATTTAAATTATCACTTAATGGGTGGGGGGGGCCCAAATGTATTTTCTTCTGATACTAAAACAGACTCATCACTAATTCTCCTATTTCCCGAGTAGGTAGAAGCATGAAACTTTGGGAAGTTGTTGAGTAGTCTCTCGCGATTCAAAGTGGCGTAAAAGAATGTTAAAATTCACTCTCATGGGGGCCGGGGGCCCAAAAGCGTTTTTTTTACTTATACTGAAAATTGCCTTATTCTCCAATTTCCCGTAAAGGTAGAAACACGAAACTTTGGGAATTTGTTGAGTCAACTCCCTCGATGGTAGCATGCAAAAAAAATGTTTAAATTATCACTCACTGGGGGCCGGTAGCCCAAATGTACTTTTTCTTATATAAAAACTGACTCAAATCTAATTCTCTGATTTCCCGTGTAGGTAAAAGCATGAAACTTTTGGAAATTATTGAGTACACTCCCGCGATGGTAACATGCCAACAAATATTTAAATTTTCACTCACAAGGGGCCGGGGGCCCAATTTTTGTTTTCTTATATAAAAAGTTAATCATCACAGATTCTCCATTTTCCCGTGTAGTTAGAAGCATGACATTTTGGGAAGTTGTTGAGCACACTCCCGGGATGGTAACAGGCGAATTTTTTTGGTTTAATTATCACTCACTAGGGGCCCGGGACACAAAAGTAATATTTTTAACTTATATGAGCTAAATTACAAATTAAAAAAACTTTGGATACTGTGTAAATGTAATTTTACAAAACTTCGAAGATAAAAATTTGATGGCCTATATTAAAATTCGTTTGGGCATTAAAATTATATTTTTTCAATATTTTTTAGCCGAGGGCCCCTAATCTCTTTTTTGTAAACGTTTAAGACATTTTAACCACTTGATTTCACTCAATGTTTTAAAAAAAAATGTTTACTAACAAATATATTCAATATAATCCAAATTGAAATAAGCTGTTGTTTTGAACATTACATATTACCCCGATAGGGCCCCCGGCCCTTATTTTAGTTTTTTTAAAGACGTATTATTTGTAAATGTATTTTATTCATCCCACGGCCATTAAACTTTAGGAAGTTTTTGGGTACGCTCCATCGAAGGTTTCTGGCATTAAAAGTAAAAGTTTTAAAAACACCACTTATTCCGGGCTGGGGGCCCGTATGCCATATTTTAACATTAGTTATATAAAAGGTAATTTAAAATGTGGCTACTAGGTAAATGGATGAACTATGGCCAAATTTAATTTTAAAAATAAAATAAAATTATATAGGGTAATGAACTTCTAACGTCTGTTCCTTTGGGGCCGGGACCCAAAATATTTTTTTTCGTAAACATTTAAAGCTTTGTTACCTTAAAAATAATTTAAATAAATATAGTCACATTTCTCTATCATGACCTAGATTGAAATCCTCAGACCTTATGAGATATGCACATCCTGCATCCATTTTGCACGGGGGCCCGTAATGTCATTTTAGTACCCATTTAATTTTACACGACTTTGACAAATATTGACAAACAAGTATATCGATCATGATTCAGACTGAAATCTATTGGTGTTTTGAATTGGTGTGAAACGGGTTTTCAACGCTTACTAAAATTCTAACTTCCGCAGCGGAGCGCGGGGATTTGGCTAGTATATAGATAAAAAAGCAAATTACTTTAAGGGTCACCAGGCCTATCAGTTTAACATATGACGTTCGAAAATCTGTTCATTTTCATTACAAATATATACATATATTTATCTATATTGCTCAATATCGTGTAAAATTGAATGGGGAATACAATATACTAAAAGTTTAGTAAAAACACATTTAGGGCCCCCAGCCCCGAGGAAATGGACATTACGAGTTCAGTGCCCTATAGTAATTTAATATAGGCTTTTAAGTTTTTATATACCAAGTTTGGTCAAAATCCAGTTATCTTCTCATTATCTAACAATTAAACTAATTTTTATTTAGCTAATATAAGAACAAAATACATTAAGGGGCCCCCGGGCCCATTCGGTTCAAGATTTATATTTTGATAACCTGTTTATTTAAATTCAGTTTCATCATAGATATATTTCTCAAGAACGTTAAAAATAGAATGGCAAATAATATCTCAAACATATGCCCTGAACGATTGGACATTAGACATGCAGTGCCCTTTTTTATTTTAATATGGGCTACCAAGTTTTTATATACAAAGTTTGGTTAAGATCCATTAATTTACTCAGTATTTATCACATAAACTATTTTTTATATAAGCAAAAAAAAAGACTTTAAAAGCCCCAGGGCCCAATTAGTGCAAGATGTCAAGTTCAAAACACCTGTTTATTTCAATCAATTTCATAGCGGATATATTACTCTATATTTATCTAGATCTTTCATACTTAAATTGAGAATACAATCTTAAACGTTTATGACAAAGGACATTTTGGGCCCCCACCCCCGAAAAAATGATATTATGAAATTAGTGCCCTATAGTATTTCAATATTGGCTACCAAGTTGTTATATAAAAAGTTTGGTTAAGATCCATCAATTTACCTAATAGCTAACGCTTAAAGTAATTTTTATATAGCTCATATAAGAAAAAAATCATATTATGGGCCCCCGGCGCCCCATGAGTGTTAAATATTGCAAAAAAGTTGCCACTTACCATCCCAGGAGCGTACTCAAAAGTCTCCAAAAGTTTCATGGTGATCGGATGCATGGTTTAGTCAGGGGCGGATTAAGACTGCATGGGGCCCCTGGCTGCAATTCAAACTGGGGCCCTATCCAGCCAGCGTCCCTTTAAATAAAATGATTGCTAGCAGCTAATATAAGACTGTAACTTGTAACTAAATAGTTCATCGGTTCCTTTAACATACTTTGTCTGTACTACGGGATCGGCCTTCCCAGCCAAAGATTATTCATGAAAAAATGGAATACGAAGAAATAACTGTTTGTCGGTATCCTAACAGTGAGTGTAAAAATACAATTTTAAAAAAAAATAATTGTGCCCACGCCGGGAATCGATCGCGTGACCGCTTGCACAGCAGGGCCGACTTTCTACCTCAAGACCACACGAGCCTGATGAAAAAATGTGAAGTTTAAAAATATAAACAATAATCTTTAATATTTTCTCTTAGTGAGCCTATAAAATCAGTTTTTTTTAAAATTAATTTATTTAATTTATGATATTTTCAGGAATTCATGCAAACATTTGTCCATCTTTTCTTATAAAATATACTAAATTTGGGGGCCCCTAATCATCGGGGGCCCCTGGCTTTATCCCGTTCAGCCCCCCCCATTAATCCACCATAGGCTATAGGGTTAGTCAGCTATTAAGGACATACAACTCTTTGATTTTTTATATATATAGATGATTAATGCCTTAAAAACTGAGCTAAGAAGAAAATTTGTTTTTGTGCTCCTCTCGAATTGCGGATGTCATAGATTTGATGCATTCAATAAAGTTAATGAATACTTGACTAATTTTAATGGGCTCATTTATCATTATTATAGGCTAGAAGGCTAGAATGGCAATGGGCGTTTGACCATATACCCAATCGAACCAATTGTATCAAACTTAAAAACGTTTTTAAATTCTATTTCCAAAAATAGAATCCCTCACCCTCCCCTTTTAAGATAAAGTGATTATTCCAAATGTTCATTCTGACTTAAAAATGTCTACACATAGGTTCCTATTTCAAGATCATTTTTAGAACCACTTGTCATGGCTTGTAAAAACTCATTCAGTAGCATTCTTTCGAGTGCTAACGACGGGGTCTCAAAACTCCCGAAGGGGTCATGTGGGGAAGCAGGAACCTAGGAGTCTGGGGGTTTGTACCCACACATAACAACTTGTATATTTTGGGGTAAACTGGCAAAAAGGTTCGGAACGGGTGGGACCTTCCTGTCGTGAGGCCTAACCAAAACAAACGGAGCTGCGGTTAACATCCACAAATTTTTTGGGCTATGATGTCACCATCCCTAAAAAACGAACGCAGTGTATTCTTTCCCAATACATTATACTCGCGGATTCTCAACTTAAGGATTATAATTCAGATTTTATTTTCGTGTCTTGATAGAAAAGATCATTAAAATTTAAATTGTAAGGCAAACCAAAAAAATAAAAATTTTTTTTTTTTTTTTTTTTTTTTTTTTTTTTTTATTTTTTTTTTTTTTTTTTTCTTTTTTTTTTTTTTTTTTTTTTTTTTTTTTTTTTTTTTTTTTTTTTTTTTTTTTTTTTTTTTTTTTTTTTTTTATTTTTTTTTTTTTTTTTTTTTTTTTTTTTTTTTTTTTTTTTTTTTTTTTTTTTTTTTTTTTTTTTTTTTTTTTTTTTTTTTTTTTTTTTTTTTTTTTTTTTTTTTTTTTTTTTTTTTTTTTTTTTTTTTTTTTTTTTTTTTTTTTTTTTTTTTTTTTTTTTTTTTTTTTTTTTTTTTTTTTTTTTTTTTTTTTTTTTTTTTTTTTTTTTTTTTTTTTTTTTTTTTTTTTTTTTTTTTTTTTTTTTTTTTTTTTTTTTTTTTTTTTTTTTTTTTTTTTTTTTTTTTTTTTTTTTTTTTTTTTTTTGTTTTTTTTTTTTTATTTTTTTTTTTTTTTTGTTTTTTTTTTTTTTTTTTTTTTTTTTTTTTTTTTTTTTTTTTTTTTTTTTTTTTTTTTTTTTTTTTTTTTTGTTTTTTTTTTTTTTTTTTTTTTTTTTTTTTTTTTTTTTTTTTTTTTTTTTTTTTTTTTTTTTTTTTTTTTTTTTTTTTTTTTTTTTTTTTTTTTTTTTTGTTTTTTTTTTTTTTTTTTTTTTTTTTTTTTTTTTTTTTTTTATTTTTTTTTTTTTTTTTTTTTTTTTTTTTTTTTTTTTTTTTTTTTTTTTTCTTTTTTTTTTTTTTTTTGTTTTTTTTTTTTTTTTTTTTTTTTGTTTTTTTTTTTTTTTTTTTTTTTTTTTTTTTTTTTTTTTTTTTTTTTTTTTTTTTTTTTTTTTTTTTTTTTTTTTTTTTTTTTTTTTCAGTGGAAAGTTTTATTTAAACTAGTTAACCTGTTTGATGTGGACGTCACATTTCATCAACCTCTGCCTTCCCCCTCGTAACGGATGGTCTCAAATTGTGACTCCCCTTAGGTGCGTGACGTCATTTATGGACTGCCCCTTACTCCGTAATCTTCTCTTATCTGTTACAAAAATAAACGGTTCGATTCTATACAGACAGATTATTAAATTTAACTCACACCTCTAACTAAACTATAAATTATTTTTCCCAAGGATACAATTATTAAAAATACATATATGACTCAAAAAGCATCGAACTATTATATTTAATGGCTACTTAAACATTAGATGAAAACAAAAAATACAACAACAATTAAAAGACAAAAGTTTTTTTAGTATGACATATTTTTTGTAATATCTCGTGTTTGATTGGTTTCTTAATTTGTTACAATTGGTTTATACTTAAAAGGATTAAAGCAACACTTGACACACACTTAGTCGACCTTTTCCACATGAATTTTCTATAAACAATGTAATTAACACAAGATAATAAAAACTTATGGTTCCTATTATCAAATCTAAAAAATGGAACCTTTAGGAATAGCCACACTTACTAAAACACATATCTGGTAGGCTGAGACTAATTTCTCTAAGGCCTTGGCTAGTACTGGGGCCAAATTCTGGTCTCCATCTGCTGAGCATTTGCCATTAACACATTGTCCTATTACATGGGACACTCTCTCCGCCTAGCACCTCCACGCCTCCTCGATCAACTCTCCACACTCACGTTGCACAAACGCCTCCCTCACGGGCTATATCAAGCGAGCGCCCGCCAAGACGTCACCAGGTAGGTTGCACGACTGTCAACAGGGGCTTGGTGGCTGCAAAATGACGGCAGTTCTACGGAGGTCCCTGTTGTGTCTGACTAGAGGCCTGTGAAAGTAAGAGTAGGTTTGGTTGGGCAGTGATCTAGTTACTCAATGAACTACTGAGTCACACCATACCCTGGTGATTTGAGCGAACCCTCAGGTATCCGTCCACCACGCGACGGTCTGACTAAAAACGGCTTGGCCTGGCATTTTAGGCGAATACCCCTCATGGCTGTCGTGTTGTCAGCCTCACTTCCTGGTAACACACTTAATTTCCGAGAAGTGGTCATTAGCAGGTTTTAGTTTGCCCCGAGATAAGTGTGGGTGGGGTCTCTGGTTGCAAGTGCTGCACCTGCTTTGGCCAGGGAGTCTGCTTTTTCATTGCCATTAACATTCACGTGGCTTCGGGATCCACTGCACGTTACCTTACCTCCACAAGTCTATCGAGCTCTAACCCACCGTCCTTCCAAGATGCGTCAACCAAGTGGTACTACGTTCTCACTAGCCCAGGACTTTCGGAGGCGATCTCGAGTCAACAAAACAGTACCCGTGTCGAACCCAAAAATTTCCGACCCTCTGCAGTGTCCGGTGCACACACTTTCCAGGGCCCTGTGTATAGCCTCAAGCTCCGCATCGTAATTCGATGCCCATAGTCCCACAGGGACCTAGAAGTTCTTCTTTTGGTGGCCCTCCTATTGGGTTATAAAGATGAGCGCACCATATCCTGCAATTCCTTCACTTGAAACTGGCAGACATCCGTGAATCACTTTCACTTGGGTTCCCGCGAACCCTTCTATCGTCTCAAGGGCATGCCGACTTTCTGTACATGTTCAGCAGGGCTGCGTTTTCGTCACACCGCTGTGTCAGTCAGAAGACCAAACGTATTTTCGGGAGCGGCGTGCATTCCGCATAGGGCGGTTTTGAGTGGGACACTTACAATTTGTCTTCTATTTGTCGTGGGGTTTGACGTTCCTATCCAAGTTCCGTTACTTGATGCATAAATGAGGAACGTTTCAAACACCCACGTCCGTCCCCAGTTGTGCTGCATCTGGTAGCAAGGGCTCCCTAATAGTCTAACCTGCGGTACCCATCTCTGCAGGTCGTTATGATTGCCTTGGTCCCTACGAATATCGAGCGGCGGTTCTACGTTTGCAATGACTTCCACAGCAGCTGTGGGTGTCGTTCTGTATGCGCCACAGATAAATCTTAAGGCCTGGTTCTGGATTCGACCCAGTTTTTCCAATGCCGTTTTGCTGGCAAAGGCTTGGACGGGCATGCTGTAGTCCATAATCGACCTCACACTACCCAGAAAGAGAGCTCTGAGTGTACTTGCTCCAGCGCCCCAGTTCGTGCATGCAAGCTTTTTCACCAGGTTGAGCTTGGCGGTAGCCTGGGAGTACAGGTCTTGTACAAAGTTATGCATTTGCACCTTTTGATCCAGTTTGACTCCCAGGTTATACCGGTTGTGTTTGTCCCATTTGAGCGCCACATCGTTTATTTTAAGCACTATCTCCTGTTTGAGATGGTTCTGCCATTAGTGAAAAGGGGAATAGACCGTCTTCTCGGTGTTAATTTCCATCTGCCACCTCTGCATGTACCTACTGATATACGAAAGTCTCGCTGTAGTAGCTGTTGCAGTCGGTTGGCATCTTTACCGGTGCTCCAGATGACCAAGTCATCTGCAATACATAGCCGCGCTGGATTGCAACATTCCAGGGAGGTCGTTGATGAAAGCCTAAGAAACAGTGTGCAACTGAGTGCTGACCCTTGGGGTAGCCCCTGTTGCAGCGTTCTCTTACTGGAGGTTTCACTGCCATAAGTTGTTTGGATCGTCCGGTTTGTGAGAAAACCTTGGATCCACCTGTACATGTTGGCAGTTACGCCTAGGGCTTGTAATTTCAACAACAGACCGGACCTCCAGACCCTATCGTAAGCCTGTCGGAGGTCGAAGAAAATTGCCACAGTATGCAGTTTTTTCTGGAGCCCGTCTGTTATGGACTGCAGAAGACGGAAGCACTTGATCAATCGGCTGCTTTCCCTTTACGGAAACCAGCCTGATTGATATTCAGACTATTCGTACTTTCCAAGTACCAATAAAGTCTGGCATTCACCATTCTCTCAGCTACCTTCCCCAAACACGATGTTAGGGAGATCGGACGGTAGCTGTTTAGGAGTCCTTGACGTTTACCTTCTTTAGGAATTGGAACGATGTTAGCGCTCAACCAAGCTCCAGGCAGGGCACCCGTGGCCCACGTCCTGTTTATGATATTCAATAGCGAGGACATTGCTATCGGGCCAAGGTTTTTAATCATCTCGTTATTTACTTTGTCCTGTCCTGGTGCCTTGGCGGCTTTGCACTTACTGATCGCCGTTTGCAATTCGGTCATAGTGAAAGGGGCGGTAAAGACCTCAGCATGCGGTCCCCACTTCTGGGTCTTTTCTCCATGTTTCCTGAGACGGTTCAGGTTACGGCTCTGACTGGTTTCTTTCTGTTTTAGGCTCACGCTTGCAAAATGCTTATTCAAAGCATCGGCACATTTTGTATCTGTGGTTACAGTGCCTGTGGTCGTTTGCAAGGGGCTCGGATTTTTCGTTTTTCCCATACCAGAAAGTGAATCAATCAATTGCCACACCCTTTCTTCCGTCTGCCAGGTTAAGTTTACCACACGAACTAACCCATTCTTCCTTTTTCGCCTTGAGCGTTTCCTGTCGGACTTCAGCAGTTAGCTTATTATAGGCAGCACGAGCAGCCGCCGTTTTAAGTTTCCCTGCTTTTTTCCTTGCCTTCTTACGTTCACGAACGAGACCCGCCAGCTTTTTGTTCCAGAATGGTCGGAACTTTCGGTGTCTACACGTTCTTGGAATGGATTTCCTAGCCATTGACAATATAACTCCCACGAGGTCGTTATAGGCATTCTCGATTGACTTGGGGTTCTCTGGGTCTTCAGTTGAACCCGCGAGCGTGCTTTCAATCCCGTCACGGAATTTTTTCCAGTCGGCTTTGCCGAACAGCCAGTGTCTTCTGGCAAAACGTGCCTTCACCAACTCTATGTCTATTTCAATGAGTATAGGTTTGTGGTCACTACCAACTTCCGGCATAACTTTCCATCCTACCTTCGCCTCTAGCTCAGCCGAGACTAGGGTTAGGTCCGGACGTGATTGGGCACTGTTGCCGGTATGAAGTAGTGTCGGAGCACTATTTTTGTCCTGTAGCCTTATTAAGTTGGTAGTAAGCTCGACCTCCTCTAAGTACCGCCCAGAGGCGTTTTTATCGGGATAGCCTAATGCTTCAGTATGAGCATTAAAATCCCCTGCAATTACATAGTTCTTAAACATCGTTGTGTTGTGTAAAGGAAGACACAACGTGTTTCTCGGGGTGTTGTAAATATTGGAAATGGTAAAAGTTTTACCAGATTTAGTGACGCTGAGTGTCAGGGTGTCTGTACCACTAAGTACTTTGCTCTCTACAATCTCCGCTGTGAGGTTGTTTTTTACTAAAGTAACCAGACCTCTGCAATTTTTGCATGCACAGCGATATACTGAGTAACCCGTAATGTGCAATGGGTTCTTTTTCAGCAGAGTTTCTTGCAAAAGAGCAACGTCCACCATCTGCTCGTGGAGCAGCTTAGTTATTTCAGTTATCTTGCCTCTGACACCGCAGCAATTTAGTTGTAAAATGGATAGGTTTTCGGGGAGCTGAACCCTGGCAGCTAGCCTCTCCGGGCTTGCAGTAATACGTACGCCTCGTGTCGTCCTGATCCCCGTTGCCGACACAGAGGGGAGGGGAGGGTCCGTAGTCCTCCCATGATTAAGACAATCTTGAGGTTTTCCAGCCATATTGAATGAATGAAGTGGGCGCATTTTCTTACCTTTTCCCGGTCCGTGTATGTTGCCATACACGTACCTTTGCCCTGGGAAACTAGACTAGTGAGTCGAGTCCTTTCACTACGCCACTCATGCGTGGTTTTGTGAGTCTGTTGCTTAAAGCAAGGATTCCTTACAGACATGGTTTGACGGTGTGCGTCAGGGTTGTTGGTTTCAGGTGCAGACAGTTCCACACCTTACTCGTG